>BEGY01000044.1:182412-232971 GCA_002335675.1 Chlamydomonas eustigma | reverse complement strand
AAGTCTTGCTGTTGTGAGAAGTCCTGCTGTTGTGAGAAGTCTGCTGTTGTGAGAAGTCTTGCTGTTGTGAGAAGTCCTGCTGTTGTGAGAAGTCCTGCTGTTGTGAGAAGTCCTGCTGTTGTGAGAAGTCTTGTTGTTGTGAGAAGTCTTGTTGTTGTGAGAAGTCTTGCTGTTGTGAGAAGTCTTGCTGTTGTGAGAAGTCTTGTTGCACATTGATAATAGGAGAAGTCTTGTTGCACATTGATAATAGGAGAAGTCTTGTTGCACATTGATAATAGGATGTGGAGACTCTTCGCTGCTTGGAGCAAGCCATTGAAAACTTTGCTGGCACCGTGCTGATTGTGTCACACGACCGATGGTTTCTAGATCGAGTGGCAACACATATCCTTGCATATGAAGGAGACAGTAAGGTGCGCGTCAACAGCCCTTCATAATAATTAATACAAAAAGCAAAAAGGACTTGCGCCTCCATGTGATGAGAGATGACCTAATGAGTTCTTCCCTGTGTGACTATGATATGCCTTCAGGTGACTTGGTTTGAGGGTGGCTACTCAGATTATGAGGAGGACCGCAAGAGGCGTGGCTTGAATGCTGTTGCACCCACAAGAGTGAAGTTCCGCAAGTTTGCCACAGTATAACGTGATGGGATCACACAATCAAGGACAAATAGAGCTCAGATATCTTGCAAGATTTCATACATATCATTCCTCCCCAACAACCTTGACAGTTTATTGCAGCAGTCTTAAGTCATAATGTAGCGCGAATCTTACCAAATGTTACATCAGCGTATTTGTTTGACACAAATCACAGACATTGTTCAGGGCTAATCACAATTTTTGTAGCATGGCTTTGTCAGCATCGGTTTGATTTCTGCAAGAGACAATCCACAGGTACCTAACCATTGACACCACTGAACGGAAAATCATCCTGGTCTAGCCAATTACGCCTGCTTCCTGCTAATTCCCAAGGTCCTCAACCTCAGGGCTTGCAATTTGATGAAGCCACCTGTTCAGATAAACAAGCCAGTCACTGCATCTTCAAAGCTTCATCCCTCACAGGAGGCAAACGTTTCAAAAACACATGACGTTTTTAAAGAAATGAAAGTCATATAACTGACATCCTTTACACGTTTTAAATCATACACCGTGGTGCTCATACTCTCATCCCTCACCTGCATCTGCTTGGTTGTACAGGCCACCGTCATCCTCGAATGATGCAATCATCTTGTCATAGAGTGAGTAGGGGGACTTACGCCCAGTGATGCTCACATTACCCTTGTAAAGCTTCACTCGCACAGTACCTGCAGGTATGTCCTCATGTGTGAGCACCAAAATATAACTCATCCAAATGCTCCATCATTTCCCACCAAATTTCTTGTCATTTCCACACCAATTTATCAAAACCTCAATGAAGATGTCAAGATGACTGAATTCATGCATCCACTGAAATAATCTGGAGGCATACAAGAATCTCTAGATGATGATCTGTAGCATCCTCTCATACCTGTACAGTACTCCTGAGTTTTATCAATCAGAGTTTGCAAGGCTTCACGCTCAGGGCTGAACCAGAATCCGTTGTAGATGAGCTCAGCATACCTAGGCATCAAGTCATCCTGAGAGTGTACAATACCAGGGGTGAGTCCCATCAACAAAAGGGGTTCAGGCCTCCTGAAGATAATTAAAATCATTCTTAGGCAACAAGCCACAGCTCATATCATCCTCCTATCACTCACCTTCAAATGGCTCTCTCCACGATCCAATGTGATGGATTCAATGCCTCTGTGTGCCATCAGCAAGATAGTGCCACCTGGGGTCTCATATACACCTGATCCATGTGATAGAGTACAGGGCAGGGTGTTGAGTTCTGTACTCTACAAGCAAGCGTGAAGCACTGGCCTTTATCCATGTAATAAACACACGCACTTGTTTCTATTTAAGTAACAACATCAAACAACACATACTGGAAATTACAATCGCCAAACAAAAAGTGTAGCATGTATGGTTCAAGGTAAGAGATAGTACCCACCTCTGGACTTCATGCCCACAAATCTACTCTCCACAAGATCAATGCGCCCAATGCCATTGTCCCCTCCTAGCTGGTTCAGCTTGGCCAACAGAGTAGCAGGGCTCATCTTGACACCATCAATTGCGACAGGGTTACCCTTCTCAAACTCTATCTCAATCTCAGTTGGTTTGTCTGGGGCCTGTGAGGAAGCAAGGACATCTCATCAAGGAGAGATTCTAAAGACACAGTTGAACAAAAGTTCAAAAAAACTTAGTTTAAAAAGGCCACATTCCAACCCTCCTTAAAAGACCAAGAAGTGATCAAACAGATAACCATGAGATCAGCTTTGGGGCTCAGGCACCCTGAATTCCTCATCACCTGCTCAGGTGACACAGATCTTGTGAACATGGACTCAGAGGGGGCGACCCAAGGATCCTCCAAGGCGTTACCCTCATAGCTGATGTGCAGCAAGTTGGCGTCCATGGAGTATGGAGCCTCCCCACGCTTAGACTGCGGGCATTAAATAAGGGCTTAAGGATGGTGAGAAGTGTAGACAGTGAGGGTACTGAGGGTAGTGAGTAGTGTGGACAGTATGGGTAGTGAACAGTGTTGAAGGTGAGGATAGTGAGCAGTGTGGACAGTGACGATATGGTATTTGAACCTTGGCAGGGTTTTCCAGTTGTACAGTTTCTGTCTCACGCTGGTCACAAAATCTAATTGCTTAATAAGTTTCCAAGGCATAATGCCCGACATAATGTAATTGCATTGAATGAATAATGACCAGGGTTATAGTTAGCACTTTCCACCCATAATAAATCAGCTGACCTATCCTCCTATCTCAGTCAGTCTTCACTACATCACATGACATGGATAACTAAAGCCAAGTAATCACTCACAGCGGGCACCGGGATCCCATTTGTCTCAGCGTATTGGATCATCTCTGTTCTGCTGCTCAGTGTCCACTCCCTCCAGGGAGCAATGACTTTGATGTCAGGCTTGAGAGCATAGTAGGACACCTCAAAGCGCACCTACATAGGCAGGAGGTCCCGGTAAGAGGGGCCAGTGGGGCAGTCCACACAATAAATCACGTTAAAAAGCGCATTGATGCATACATTGATTAAATTCCTCACCATGCCATTAGAAACAGACATTAATGTTGCCATCACGACGCCAGCCTCACCTGGTCATTGCGATGAAAGCCTCACCTGGTCATTACGATGAGAGCCTCACCTGGTCATTGCGATGAGAGCCTCACCTGGTCATTACGATGAGAGCCTCACCTGGTCATTGCGATGAGAGCCTCACCTGGTCATTGCGATGAGAGCCTCACCTGGTCATTACGATGAGAGCCTCACCTGGTCATTACGATGAGAGCCTCACCTGGTCATTGCGATGAGAGCCTCACCTGGTCATTACGATGAGAGCCTCACCTGGTCATTGCGACGCCAGCCTCACCTGGTCATTACGATGAGAGCCTCACCTGGTCATTACGATGAGAGCCTCACCTGGTCATTACCCTTCCCAGTGGCACCATGACAGACAGCATCAGCACCCACCTGAGAGTGCAAGTTTGGAAATGAGTCAGTGTGAGGAGAGAATCTGATAAGCCATGTGTTGAAGAAAAGACGCACATGTTGATGAAGCCAGGTCTGATAGATGAGAGATAAGAATTGAAGGATGAATTTGAGGAAGTATGGTCTTGCTACATGTGTACGCAAACATGGGGGCAGCACACTGACTCACTTCCTTTGCTATCTCAATCTGGCGCTTTGCAATCAGGGGGCGGGCGATGGAGGTTCCCAACAAGTACAGACCCTCATACTGGGCGTTGGCCCTGAGGATGTTGACATACTTGAATTAACCACCACTTATCCAAACCACCACATGTGAATAGTTCTTGATTTGTAATAGTTTAAACAGTGAACCAAGCAATAATCTGAAATCTCTTTCATTCCGAATATGCACAATACTGCAGATCACATATGACTTGAATACATTTAAATGTATGAATACCTGAACATAGGAAACACGTAATCTTTGACGAAGGTCTCCCTGAGGTCATCGATGTAGATCTGCTTAATACCCATCTTTTCCGCCTTTGCACGGGCTGGCTCCAACTCCTCGCCCTACATCCATGTAAGTTGTAACAGGTTAGATTTCGTTTCAAGGGCCACCCGAATGTACTTGCATATGGGCCTAAGCAAGTTTCAGGGAAAATCGATGAAAAATGCCAGACACACAAACGGATCATTAGACATTAATCCATGATTCGAGTAGCAAGCGCTAGATGTACACTCTGGACTTTTTCAGCCATCCATCGACAGGTGGGGACACGTGACATTTTTACCTGTCCTAAGTCTGCTGTGAATGTGACAACCTCACAACCGTATTCATCTTGAAGCCACTTAAGGATGATCGAAGTGTCCAAACCACCGGAGTATGCTAGAACAACCTTCTTAATCTTCCCCTTCAGGGCAGATGCATTTGTAACAACTGAAGAACATCTTTGTGAAGCACGAGGCCTTAGAGCAGAAGACCCTGTCTTCACAGCAGAGCCTGCGATTGCCTTGCGATGTCCTAAATCAAGATCAACAAACGTATTAATTGGAGTAAAAACTATTTATTGCAGGCAAAAAATTGGAAAGGTAAAAATCAGAAATCAATCACGGCTTCGCCTGATGGGATGTAACATTGTCTCACCTGCAGCAAGCATGATTAGCAGTAAGATGAAAAAATGTTCCACTAATTAGTGTCTAAAGTTAGGGCTTTAGCATTGATTGCCATCATCAGCTTCGGAGCGACTAAATCTCTGTTGAAGGTATGACAGGGCTGAGAGCAAGGAGGTTCATGCTCAAAATGAACCAAATGCATTGTGCGATAGAAGGAGCTTATGAACCCATCGTCATAAGATAGTTATATGTGGTTTCGGAGAGCCGTGTTGACGTAGGCAGGGACAAGGCGGCAAAGGTGTTCATTGTTTCCTTGCCTGGGTCCACAAAACAGCTTTAGAAGCAAATAAGGCTTTGCAGTTGAAGAACCGTTGGATTTTCAACATCTACGACAAGAACGTTGGTATCTTTTCTGGTGCCTGATTGCGATCCTAGGTGTGTGTTGCACGCTTCATGATCACTGTTTATGATTGTGTTTATTTCGTACGTGTTCTATAGAAGATATTCAATTTGGGGAGCGATTGATGGACTTAACCTGACACATTCAAACCCTAACCATGTTGCAGTGTTACAGTTTTAAAAATCTGGCATGCAAGTCAGTTCCTTCAATGCTCGTGCTGCCTTGAGGGTCCGAGTGCTACCAAAGCATCTTACAAAACGACTTCAACATGTATGCTCCCCTCGACTCTGAGATGTATCCCGTCATGCCTTTTACACCATCAAATTTTGGAATTTATCTTTCTTTTGTGGACCTTGATATATCATTGATTATGATGGAAGCAAGTCTTGGGTGACCATGTGCAAAACTGGTTGTCCACCACCATGTTAAAAACAAATATGTAGGTGGCAGCTGTTGACTCAGCACACGGTCAGAATGTTCAAAGAGTGAGCAATGCTCCGGAGCCAGCTGTGATCTTATCAGAGTTGCAAGATGTGAAGCAGCAGGTAGGTTTGCTTGTACAGGTCTGGCATAATCTCATGATGCCTAGCTAACTTCATGTGTACATAACTGACACAACTGACACAACTGACACAACTGACCCACAAGCCTGCCATACTGTACGAGAATGTAACTATGAGAATCTGAGAATGGGCCCTTTAGAGTAAACTTGTACTGCCATGGTTTTCAAACCAATGTCATTCATCACACCTGATTTAGTCTTGACGTCTGTTGTGATATCTCCAATGATCTCTCTCCTGATATCTCCATTGATCTCTCTCCTGATATCTCTATTGATCTCTCTCCTGATATCTCTAATGATCTCTCTCCTGATATCTCCATTGATCTCTCTCCTGATATCTCTAATGATCTCTCTCCTGATCTCTCTATTGATCTCTCTTCTGATATCTCCATTGATCTCTCTCCTGATACCTCTAATGATCTCTCTCCTGATATCTCCGATGACCTCTCTCCTGATATCTCTATTGATCTCTCTTCTGATATCTCCATTGAAATCTCTCCTGATACCTCTAATGATCTCTCTCCTGATATCTCCATTGATCTCTCTCCTGATATCTCCATTGATCTCTTGATTTCTAACTTGATGCAAAACTCCCACTGTGATCCATTTTTCATTCTTCATTCTTCACAAAAAGTTTGTACTGTTTGTAGATGTCCCAGTTGCTTCAGCTGTTGATGGTGCAGCAACAGCAAAACAGTGGCCTCCAGCAGAAGGTAGAGCTGCTGAGTCAGCAGGTTATCATGCTGAAGGAGGAAGCCGGCGCTTCTTCTGCCAGTAGACTTCCAGAGCAGCACCAGAGCCTGGTCAGCACCTCAGAGAAGGTGGCAACACAACCTTCAAGTGTCCCTGCTGGTGAGTAGACCTCAGAGCTTATAATTATCAATCTTACAGATTTAAACCGGCATTAACTTAATGCCTTATGCTGCATGGCTTGATCATGACTGTATTATCAGCATGCTTTGATTTATGCAGTGACTGAATACTTACCACAGGTGGTGACCTTGCTTCTAAGCCTCAAGTATCTTCCCCTTCCCTAGCTCCATCTCCAATGACGAAGTCAACCAGCTCTCAAGCAGAGAGAAGCTCTCCCAACTATCATGGGCTAGTAGCTTCTGATTCTGCAATGGTTGAAAGCAAGGAGAACGTTAACGCTCAAAATCAAGCTGTTGAGGATGAATTTTCAAATCGGCTGGATGTGCAACTAGATCTCATGGATGAGCTCATGATGGTTGAGCCTGAGGGGGAGTCTGATGAAGAGCTGAGATATGAGGCAGTACAAGAGGAGGAAGAGGGTACAGCTGCTGTACTGGATGTAAATGAGGGTGTGGCAAGGTTGGAAGAGATCCTGTCCAGCCAGACCAGTCAAGGTCTAATAAGGCGGTCTCCTCATCATGATGCAGCACCCGCTGAAATGGCTCCTGAACCAACCCCTCACAGAGCCTCTGCTCATGTGGATGAGGGAAATACTGTGTCTGAACAGGTCAATGTCGATGTACAATCAGGAAAGGGGACAGCACTTCACATGGTCTCGCCTGCTCCAGTATTACCTGTTAGCAAGCTGGTCTCGCCTGCTCCAGTATTACCTGTTAGCAAGCTGGCGGAGGATCCCTTGCTGCAGGAGCTGAAGCATCAAAACGAGCAGCTGGTGGCGTTGTTGAAGAACCAGGTAGGAGGTGCCAGCATATATAAAGGGTAGGAGAGTCAAGTTGTTGAAGAGCCAGGTAGGAGGTACCAGCATATAAAGGGTAGCTCTGAATGAGGTGATGATTCTTTGAAATAACTGAAGGGGGGCTGATTTGCAACATGTCTTGATCATATGCTTTTTTAAATGTTCGCATTCTCGTACTTTGATTTAATGATAGATATCGGTGATTATGTTATTTACATGTTACATGCTTGCAGGGTATCACTCCTCCTGAGAGCCTCATCATCCAGAGTCGTGTGCCCACTGTGAACAAAATCAAGGCTCCTGAGGTCCCAGAGAGAGAGATTGAGGCAACTACTGCAGCAATCACAGATGGCAATGCTGACTTACTGGGGAAGAAGTATGAGAATAAAGTGGATACTACTACTGCTGGTGCTACTGCTGCTGCTACTGCTGCTGCTGCTGCTGCTTCTGAGAGCTCAGACGATCCGCTTCCCTCGACTACTGTTATAGACCCTAAACCTGCTGCTACAGAACCAACTCGTGTGATACCTACAACTGCTGCAGATTTGAAGGGGGCCGTCACCACAGCAACTGCTGTAATGACGAGTACACAGGAATCAAAACTGCAATTGCATCGCCCTTTGACATTACCGCAGCGTTCTGAGAAATCCTCTGAGCAGCCTTCCTCCAAGATTGTTCAGACAACTAGCTCCCAGATCAGTGCTACAGCTCCAGAGACAGAGCTCCCTAGCATGAGATCAGCAGAGATCAATCTTGATGTTGTACCCTCACAGTCATCTGCCTTGTCACAGCCTGAAAATTCATTGCTGATGGTCTCTAATCTCCCAGTCACCCTTAAGAAGAGGGACCAATCCTCAGAGGCTCAAACACTGAATGCGGACACCTCTGTCAGGAGGGACACTGATCGTCGACCTGAGACATCTAACCGACCCTTGTCAGTGCCTCAGACTGCAGTTCAGAGGCGGATCTCTGTAGCCAAGAAGTGGCAAGACATCCGTGCTATAGTGGAGCGCCAGCCTGCAGGCTTTGATGCATTGGCTGCAGCTGCTGCACTAAATAAGCTGTCAGAGCTGTACCCGGAAGGTCTTCTGTTCATCAACGATTCTGCATCTTCTAGAAGGAGGGGCTCAGAAAGTGTGGAAGCCGGCAGAGTCTTGGAAGCTGAGCCTGCTGCCAGTGAAGCTGCTGAGCAGCTCACAACAGAGCTGATGTCTCTCTTACAGCTGCAGCTGCCACGCCTTCCAGCCAACTACCTGGCTGAAGCGTTAGGAGCGGCAGGGAAGCTGGGCGCATCTGCACCTCGCAGTGCATGGCTGCTGAGTGCCATGGGAGCTGTCCAGAGCAAAATGTCAAGGTGAGGATTTGTTTAATGAGTATGAAGTTGTGAGGATCGTTTGATTGATCGCTAGTTCCTACATTTTATCAGGTTGTCAGTAAGGGGTCAGTATGGAGACATGTGATTGGGAGAATGTTGATCTGTTCCTCTCATGACAGGATGGCTTCATCAGAGCTAGTCTCTTCTTTGACTGGTCTATGTGCCCTGGAAGCACATCCTTCTGATGCATGGATGAGAGCTGTACTGGGGGAGACGCAACGCCGCATGACTGGACAAGAGCTCAGTCTCTCCCAGCTGGGGAGAGTGGCTGCAGCTGTTGCAGGTAACAGGAGATTGCACATAATTTTGGAGGACATAACTCTGTGAGAGTATTTCCACATAAGCACGTCAATGACCGACTCATGCCTTTCGTAACCAAGGAAACAGAGGAATTCTAGGACTGATCTGAGCTATTAACACCGCAGATGAGATCAATCTTTATGAACTCGTTTGTTGGACTTGAAGGGTGATGCTTGGTCTCCATTTATATTTTAGCATTACTACAAGGGCCGTTCCAGTATCAAAAGGATAATGCTTGACCTCACAAGTGCTCC
Source organism: Chlamydomonas eustigma (assembly GCA_002335675.1). Lineage (NCBI taxonomy): Eukaryota > Viridiplantae > Chlorophyta > Chlorophyceae > Chlamydomonadales > Chlamydomonadaceae > Chlamydomonas > Chlamydomonas eustigma. The sequence continues at coordinate 223,738 of BEGY01000044.1, read as the reverse complement.
ACTCTCAGGCCTGGAGAGCAAAGTGCGACCTGATCCAGAGTGGTTGAAGATAATGGAAGACTCAGCCAGGAGAGCCCTGAGTGTCCAAAGTGAGGAGCAGTCTATCGATACCTCAGGTTCTGATGCCAATACCCAAGGTCAGACTTTGAAGAGGCTGTCCTCTACATCGTCCACGCCACAGGCGGAAGTGCGCATTAAGAGTCAACAGCAAGAGGAGCTGGTTGGTGTGATCTCCTTGTTATCAGGTTGCCAGGCTTTAGGGCTGAAGCTGGATCCTGAGTGGGCGTTGAGTGTTCTGTACAGCGCAGTGAGCAAAGCAGCTGCTAGCAGTACTTTCAGCAGTACAAGTGATGCAGACAGGGATCTAATGCAGGGCTGCTCACCAGCTGAGTTGGCAGGATTGGCTGCGGCATTGTGTGACATGAAAGCAGAGCCTTCTGGTGACCTGTTGGAGGGATATGCACAGGTGATCTGGGATATCCACACTCCAACTCACAACAGAGCCATGTCTCGGCCATGAAACCCAGGCATGATGCTTTCATATAAGCATTGATCTGTATCCTGGGTCTGTGACATTCTGCAGACTAGCCTGCTTGTACCGCAAACCTCAGTATTGAAGCATGCTTCATGTTCAAATCATATTTCAAAACAGTGAAATGCCTTATCACCACCTGTTTGTTTACCATCTTCTCTCATACTCTCTCCTCTATTTGCACACCATCTTCACTCACACCCTCCCCTCTACACCTTCAGGCTGTGTGGCCCAAACTGCAGCACCTCACATCTCACCAAGTGATGACTGTGTTTGATGCTCTAGTGTTCTGGTCCTATTCCTTTTCCTCTGCCATGGTGGCATCCTTCTCTGCAAGGCTCAGTGAACCTGAGGTAACATTTCTGCGGCTTGAAAGTTTGTTAGACCTGATCAAGTCAAAGTCCACCATCCTCAGCAATAGCTTATGATCAAGTCAAAGTCCACCATCCTCAGCAATAGCTTATAATAGGCTGCTGCTAATGAACCATGCTAACACAAAGATGTCCTCTTGTCCTCCTCCTTGTCTGAATAGGCTGTTGATAGTATGAAGGCTGGGGACATGGTCCTACTTCTGTCCAGGCTGTCAGGTCTGGGAGGGCCTGCTGATTCTCTGTCCATTGATGCCATCCAGGATGCGCTGCTCGACAAGGGCATTGGACAGGTGTGAGTTGATATGTAGAACAAGGGCATTGGACAGGTGTGAGTTGATATGCAGAACAAGCGGATAAAGAAGTTGTGTCCCAAGGTTGGGCAGTTGTATTTGGTTGTAATATTATCTAGGTACACACTTCCCATATCAAAATCTTTTAAGCTTACATTGTGCCTGATATATTCAGAGGAAAGGCATTACCCACCTGGCACCCTCTCATTGCCTGATGCAGGCCAAATCTAATCATCGCCTTCCTCCTGACTCCTTGGTTGGCATCCTGGGAGCTCTGGCTGCGCTAGAAGCCTCGCCTCGTGTTCCGCTCCTTGCCGCTATCACCCGCGACCTCCGATCACAGCTGCCGTCCTTTGCCCCCTCCATGTTCAGGGACTTTGCTCGCCACTGTGCCACGCTTAGTGTGAGAGTAGATATTGATCTGGTGGAGTCATACTTGGAGGTGATGCTAGAGCAGTTATTGATTGCCACGTCTTCCTCTCAAAGCGCTGGGCTCTCAAAAGGAAGCCTAGCATGTGTGGAGTTGGTGTGTGCTCTAGGCCTTATACCTTCAGACAAGCCAAGGGCAAGCCTGTTGGGACCTCTCTTAGGCATTACACAGGAGGTGCGAGGGATATAGTGTGTGCCTGAGGTGTCTTTCATTTACGAGAGCTTTCTTAATCTGAAGTGTAGCTCGTCCTTAAGCTACAGGCTTGGCTACGTCTGCTTTGCAAGCTGTCTACATGCTTCCTACATCCTCAAGAAAATCACCTTATCATTATCTGTGCTACATGTCAGGTGTTGCCAGGCCTCCCCCCTTCTCAGCTCTCTGCCCTCTTAGGAGCTTTTGCGTCTCTGAAACTGACTCGAGAGGACACCCAGGGTGTGAGACCTACCATCAATGCAGGTACATACTCAGTATTACAACTCCTTTGCTAAATGTGCATCAAAAGCATGTTGGCGCGTACAATGTGGCTCTTGGTTAAAATGATTGTATGATCTTGTCCTCTTATCATGCTCTGTTTACATGCGGTAACGGAATGGTGCGCAGTATGTAATCAGGGTGAGCACTCTTTGTTCACTTATTATGAAACACTTCATGATGCATAGAATGCAGTGAGTACATCCTCCTGCTTATCACATCACTTATCCCTGTTAACTTCAATGCCAGGCATGCCTGTACCTCCCACCCCGGAGGACTTCACTGCTTCTCTGGTTACAGCTCTACATCCACACCTCCCCACACTTCCGCCAGCACAGATGTCCGTCATCGGAGTGCGTCTTGCCTCCTTGCCCACCCCCCCTCCTAGTACATGGGCGGCAGCCTTCCTGACCTCCTTCCAAGGAAAGTTAGAGCAGGCAGCAAGTAGTGCCGTGGTACAGCTGCTGGCAGCGCTGCCAGGGCTAGCACCAGATCAGAGCCTTGTTCCAGAGGGCTGGGTACAGGCCTGTCTGGAGAAGGTAGGGAATTCTTAGGAAGGCATGTTTGATTTGCAATCAAATAATAATGCTAGGATGCAGGGATTTAGACTCTCCATAACAACAGTCCTCAGATTAAGTTCTCAAGGTGGTCTGTTGTGTCCATCATTTCTGTTGTGTTCATGCCTTCTCTCTTGTGTTCATGCCTTCTCTGTTTGTGAATGATCAGCTACTGTCAGGAATGGAATCTATGGATCTGGATGACATGTCAGGAGTGCTAGAAGCAGTGGCAGCTTCAGGCCAGAGCCCAGGGCCCCAGTTCCTTGCCTCCATCGCCAGGCAAGCCCAGATCCGCCTTGATGCTGTGTGTGAAGCTGAGAAGAAGTTATCCGCTGGCACTAAAGAATCTGTGATAATCGTCAACCTTGGGGAGTTTGCCCGCCTGGCTTGTGGGATGGCAGCTGTTGGGGCGGCTCCCTCTTCAGCTTGGTTGCAGAGCCTTCAACGAGCTACGCTTCCCAGGCTCAGCTACTCTGAAGTCCAGTCTCAGCCACCTTCAGCCACTTCGCTTGCAGACCTCTCTTGGGCAGTTGCGAAGCTGGCCTCCAACTCCACCACCAATAGTGGGAGTGCTATTCATTCTCAGCAGACAGCCTCATCTAATGTTACAGGACATTCAGTTCTGGCTCCCAGGTTCTCTCTGGCTCCTGGTTTCATGGACAAGGAGTGGATGGATCAGCTGCTGTGGTGCATCAATTACCGTGTGATGTCTCCTAGGGGTGACCCGTTCCAGCTGCAGGACTTGGCCAAGGTGTTGTGGGCTTCAGCCGTCATAGGATTAGAACCCAGGAGGGAAGTCATCAACAGCTTTGTAGGTAAGTGGTGACTGGAGGAGAGATGCTTTGTAGGTAAGTGGTGACTGGAGGAGAGATGCTTTGAGGGTAAGTGGTGACTGGAAGAGAGATGCTTTGTGGGTAAGCGGGTGTCTGGAAAAGAGATGCAGCGCATGGTCATGGTAAGTATCATAAGAAGCAAGTCTCTGGTGCTTGTATTTTTTTCCATGACCTTCTCCATACAAGGGGTTGTGGAGCAGCTCTTGAGCATCATCCCAACACACCTTGTTCCCTGCTCCCTCTCCCTGAACCCTGACCCTCTCCCTGAACCCTGCTCCCTCTCCCTGAACCCTGACTCTCTCCTTCAAAACTAGGTAAATCTCAGGACAGGTTGTCAAGCATGAGTCAGACCCTCACTCTTCACTCCCTATGGTCACTCTCTCGTCACCGGGCCTTCATGAACAGCAAGTGGCTGAACCAATGGTCTCTGCCTGTACTGGTAAGAGAGCATCTGAAGCTGAACCTGCCCATACTTCTCTTCTTTAAGTGAGTGTGTACCTTCAAAGGCTGATAAAGAGCATTTTCTTGTAACTTCTATTATATTGTGCTTCAAAATGAATTAATCAGAGAGCATACAATACCTTGTTTGTTTGTCAGAGCCTGGATATGTTCATGTAATTGCACAGCCTGCATTGCATCGCGATAATGTGTTTTTTCCAATATACTCACAGAATGTGGTTCACACAATGGGCCCCCAGACTTATGTGGAGTGTGTGTGGTCGCTAGGGCTGCAGCATCCTGAAGGCACTCCTGAACCCTCTCAGCATCTTCTGAAGCAGATGGGGGCCTGCCTGATCAGGCACCTGCAGGCAAGTGCTGTGGTGTATCCTGGAACTGGTGCAGCTGAGGGACATGCAGGGGTGCCGGGGGCAGCACCTCTGGTTCCGGAGCAACACATATCTAGTCATCAGCTAGTGCAGGTCCTGGCAGTGCTGGCTAGGCTTGGTGTGGGAGAGTACGCTCAGGGCTTGGCAGCCGCCTCCTGTACCGCGCTTAAGGTAAGGATGAATGTTATATGAGAATGAAGCCCATGCATCAGTCAGTGACATGATCAAGCACATGCATCAGTCAGTGACATGATCAAGCCCATGCATCAGTTAGTGACATGATCAAGCCCATGCATCTGTTTGTGACATGATCAAGCCCATGCATCAGTTGGTGAGATGATCAAGCCCATGCATCAGTTGGTGACATGATGAAGCCCATGCATCANTTAGTGACATGATCAAGCCCATGCATCATTTAGTGACATGATCAAGCCCATGCATCAGTTAGTGACATGATCAAGCCCATGCATCAGTTAGTGACATGATCAAGCCCATGCATCAGTTAGTGACATGATCAAGCCCATGCATCTGTTTGTGACACGATCAAGCCATGCATCAGTTAGTGACATGATCAAGCCATGCATCAGTTAGTGACATGATCAAGCCCATGCATCAGTTAGTGACATGATCAAGCCCATGTACGTCTCTCAAAGCCTGATTTTTGTAACAGGACAAGAATGCCACCTATTAACATGACTATTGAGATTACATTTCCCTCATCCTTATCCTCATCCCAGGCATCAGAGTTAAGTGGTGAGGAACTTGTTGAGACAATGGTTGCTTTGGCACTCCTTCGCCAGACCCCACCTCTGTCTTGGGTCGCCCAGGCCACTGCCCTGCTTCAAACCAAGGCGGAAACACTGCCCCCTGCTGCTGCAGCACGCTGCCTGTGGGCCCTTGCGCAGCTGGGTCATCATCCTGGGCCTGCCTTGGTGCAGTCATGCTGTACTGCAATGACAGTGAAGGCAGCACCAGTGAGCAAGCTGTTAGTGTCTGAGCCTGTACATGCTATTGATGCATCGTCTGGTAGTGAGGCAGCTACAGTACCAGACAAAAGAGAGGAATTAGATGTAATGGATGCCGGGATGATGCAGCAAGAGGTGTCTTCTCTGTTGCAAGAGGTGGAGACTGCATTGGAGCTGCCTCAAAGGACAACCATCAGATCAGTGGCGACTAAAATCGTCAGAGGCTCCAAACAGGTATCAGGCTCCAGAGTGGGGAGTGTGAATAAAGTGCAGAAAGAAGGGGAGTTGGACGCTGGACTGGGCTTGCCTGTGCTGGTGGATGCCATTTGGGGCCTGTCTATCCTTGGTGCAGAAGTGAAGAGGGAATGGATGGTTGACTTGTTTGAGCGGCTTAATGGAAAGTAGGTTTCAAACATATCCATGTAAGCTCACTGAGGGTTCTGATTCAATTCACTCTCATTCCAAATCTTTTGATCTCCAAATGTCTCTCATTGACTCTCCATGAATGTGAAGGCGTCTGCTAAGTTCATTCCCTCAAGCCCTCAAGTTTTACTATACTAATCCCTATAGTAATCCCTGTTCTTCTGGATTGGATTTGGGTTCCAGCTTTGACAGGTTTATGTACTAATTCTGACTCATAGTTTGATGTAGCACCTTCATTGATGCCACAGGGTCATGCAGCTGGAAGCCTCCCAGGTTTCAAGGCTCCTCTTGACTCTGTCCACACTAACCTCTCCTCCCCCACCAGCACTTGCTCTTGAGCTAGGGAAAAGTGCAGCTGCACGCTTTGCATCTCCCACAATCCCTCCTGAAGAGCTGGCAGACTTGATCTGGGCCTTTGCTAGGTCAGCCTGTACTGTTTGAATTGGTGTTTCTGACTTCGGATCTCTAGATCTAACTTAGTTGATTTTTAGAGTTTGTAAAGAATGCACTGGAGAAGCAGATAGTCATTTAGAATATTTTGGAGGCATGTACTTCTGTTACTTAGACAACAGACACAAGTCGTCTCCAGCATTGATTTCAAGTCTTCCTGCTGGTCTGCTTGGCTCTCAGGTTGGATGTGAAGCTGCCACCTGCCTTTGCATCTTCTGCCCAGCGTCGTCTACAGCTTGCCATGTCCCAGCTGCCTCCTCCACAGCTGGCTCGCATGATGTGGTCCCTCTCCTCAGCAGGCTACCAACCCACAGAGCCACAACTAAGAGCCTATGCCCAAAAGGTCAGGAGTGAATTGCTGATCGACCAATCATATTGAATTGCTTACCAGAGTGCAAATACCTTATTGGTACATAGTGGGCAGTCAATTGGTACATAGTGGGCAGTGTCAAATCTTACTCTCTGATTTTTAAGTCCCAGACATGTAACTGCTCTCTTTCCACTCTTCATGTTTGCCACTACTATAACACCGCTATAAGCCTGTACTGTTAGCTGATATGTCCCCATTGCTTATTGTTTCAGGTGCAAGTAGCACTGCCTTCAATGTGCCTTGTGGATCTGGCAGCTTCTGTAGAAGCGTTTGATAAATGGGACTACAAGCTCCCAGAGACCATGTTGTCTGATGTAATGGAGGTATCCTTTAAGCTCATGATTCAACCACAACAGGGAGAGGAAGTGGGAGCAGCAGTCAAAGAAGCAGTTGCTAGAGCAGTAGCAAGCACTGAAGAAGAACTAGTAGGGAAGGATGCAACAGCTGTAGAAAGTAGTACCACTGAAGGACTGCTTGCTGCCGATGGGGGAGCTGCAAATGTGCTAGAACCTCGTAGCACCGTGAATATTGTACCACAGAGGTTAGAGGCACAAGGATTGGTACAGCTGGCGCGGTCACTGCTGTCAGTTGGCGGTACGCCATCCCAGGACTGGCTGTATGCATGGTCTGGCCTATTGAATGCAGAGGCGGTACAAAGCCTGAGAGTGGCAGGCCATGTAGCTGTTCTTCAGCTTCTTGATCTGCTTGCGCTTGAGAGATTTGAAAAAGTGAAGCCAAGTGTGAGGTGAGGATGTCGAATGAAGCCAAGTGCGAGGTGAGGATGTGGAGTGAAGCCAAGTGTGAGGTCAGGATGTGGAGTGTGAGGTGAGGATGTCGAATGAAGCCAAGTGAATGGGAAGGCTGCTCCACTATGGGTACGATGAATCTTGGTGCTCTTGTTCTGCAGACTGGGACATAAGATCAGCAGATGAATTGAATCTTCAAATGATCTGATATGAAAGAGTGTAACACTAATGCTAGCTCGTTGACTAAGCCCTTGTTGTGATCATTCTTTCTCTCAGGTGGGTGGGTGCCTTTCTAGAGGCGTTACCTCCGGTCTCAGAACTAGAGGGCAAGTATGTCCGGTGCTTGTGCCAGGTAGCAGCTAGGTGGAAGTCGCAGCTCCTCCAGGCTAAGCAGGACAATGCCTCAGTTCTGACTGATCTTGCTGCACTACCTAGAAGGGTGGCTGAAAAGCTTCCTGCTTTCAACTCTCAAGTATGTCTTTCCTCAAAGGGCCCTTGCTCAAATCCACGTCTTTGAAATTTGTCTTTGGAATTCCGTATGCTAATGTTGACCAGTGATATCCCACCATGTATGTCACTTTTGCTGATTTATGACCCTTGCATGTTGTAAAGGACACCACTGATTGGGTAATGTACTTCATTTGATGACGTATGGTTGTACTGCTGCAGGAAGCTGCTGGGCTCATCCGGGACTTGGCCACACTTCAACCAGATTTGTTTTCCCTTGAGGAGAGCCTGATTGAGGCATTATCAGACCATGCTGAGGCCTCGCTGTGCATTTTATCACCAGGGCAACAAGTGGAGTTGGTGGTAGCTCTGTCTGCACTGCTCTTCACTGAAAGCAACGCCCTCATGGAAGGGGTGTCAACATCTTCTACTGCCAAGAATGTGCCTGGATCCAAAAAACTCTCCCAGTTGTACAAAACGCTACTGGTGAGGGATTGACAAAACCCTAAACCCTGGTGAGGGATTGACAAACCCTAAGCCCTAAACCCTGGTGAGGGATTGACTGGTCCACCTCTTTCCATCGAAAGTAGAGATCTAAATCCTTCTCGTTGACTGAAGGAGAAGTCTCAATTATAGTTATCTGAGCTCGTCTGACCTAAGATTCATGAGAATGGTCAAGTTACTCAGTTGTTTTGGCTTCCTCCTTATAACAGGAGGGCTTTGATGCTTGGAGCTTTCAACAAGTGGATAAGGAGCAGTTGTTATTCATCACAGAGCTGTTGGTATCTGCATGCCGACGCGACAAGAGAGCAGAGTCTCAAGATAGGCTCAAGAGAGCTAGTCAAGCTGTAGGAGCAGCGTTTCTGGGGAAACTGAAGGCAGTGAATGGGAAGGTAGGCGGGCCAGGCATCATAGCGAATCTGTACCCCAGATCTGGAAGCTACTTATTGACATTGCATGTCAGATCTTATTGGGTTGGTTTTAACATGGAGGATTTTCATCCACTCTGCCTAATTGAGGCCTGATGGATAGTGAACCATTTCAGTTCAGAGTTAAGGGTTGAGACTTGAAAAGCAGGGTTAGTTATTGTGAGACCTTATTGTAAAGTAGTTGGAAACAATGCCACACTTTCTCACTCCAGCACTTATTTCTCTGCAGGACGTGTCAAGATTCCTCATGGCATTTAGTCAGCTACCTAGTCAGCTACCCAAGAACAAGGTTGGCTCCAAATATGATCCTACTCTAGAGTTGTGTCTGGAGGGAATAGCCAGCAGAATGTTGACTGGCAGCCTAAGGGGCCCTGAGGTGCGGCATATATATGGTTATGGGATTTGACACAAGAGAGAGAGATAGTAATATGCACACCCTGTGCAATGTATCCTCTTTTAATTGGGCTTATGTCATGCATTGTGTATCAGAGATTGCAATGTGAGCGTTGTATCCGCTCAAAAGTTGCCATAGCCTGTGCGCTGACTCCTCTTTGTATTGTGTCTGCTGTAGGAAGTGAGTCATGTAGCGTATGCTGTTGCCTCCACTGGAGTAGTACCCACTAAGCAATGGATTGCTGATGCAATGAGAGCTGCGCAAAGGCCACCTGCTGGTAGCAGCAGCAGCAGTACACTCTCTCTGGAAGATCAGCAGCAAGGGCTGAGTACGGAGATTGCCAAAGCTGATGGTGCCTCAGTTGCCAGGTTGTGCTATGCTGTGTCTGCCTGGGGTGCTGATCCTGGCAAGACGGCAGCTGCCTGGCTGCTGGAAGCAGCGGCTGCTGCTGCAGCAGCAGGTTCCCTGACCCCCAAGGATGCTGCACTCATCTTGCTAGGTGCCAGCCAGCTGGGGGTTCAGGGTCTTTTAGGGTCCCTAGGTAGCGGTCATGTCACTAAAGAATGGCTCCAGAAGTTCTCAGAGCAGGCCCTGCTTCCACTCATGCCACGGATGGCGTCCAGGGCCATTGCCACAGTGTCAACAGCACTGCCAGCTGTAGTTGGGGTGCTGAGTAATCGCGAAGAGATTCTGTCATCTCTGGAGCAAGCAGCTGGCAGGCGATTGGACAGGGAGGAGATATCTATTCAGGACTTGGAGCAGGTGTGCTGATTCTGTTTGGGTTGATACATCATGGCTGGAGGGGTAGAGGATAAGGTGGAACAGCATCTTGCTCATGATATGTTATGCAATTAATGCTCATTTGTCAATCCTACCAATGCTGGTGGTGACTTAAAATGTCCACCTTGGCCCTCACATCTTGACGTGTCATTGAACAGGTTGCTATGGGGCTGTTTGGCGCAAAGCACAGGCCACAGAAGATGTGGCTGCAAACTGCTCTGAGATATGCAGAGAGTAAGCCCGCGGGGGCGAAGGCCAAAGTGTGGTTGCAAGACCTTGCTAAGCTCTAAATTGTATAAAATAATACAGAACCTTGAGAGTTGTTGCATGCGTAGTGCCCATGTGTAGTGCCCATGGCAGGAAGGTGCGCACAAGCTTAGATAGATAGTAAGAAAGTGTTTTTGGAGCTAATTCTTCATTGTTACATATTGAAGTCATGAATCATGCCAATACAATTACTTATGCACTGTCTGTAGGAATAATATATTGAAACTTAACATTATTAATGAGATCTTTAAAAAAAAGGTGTATGTAAGGTCATACTGATGTTGGTACAGCGCTCGTCATGCTTTAAGAGAATCATACTTTGGCACAGTTCTTATTACACCTTATCTGTTATATACTCAAACTCAATGTGTAAGATGCAATCGGCACATCATATCCCTTGACAGAAGCTTTTGTAGCTAGCAAGCAGCAGAAACACTAGTCCGGATTAGCTAATAAATTATGATTAGCAACAACATCCCTCATTATACTCTCACGTGATGTCACAGGCTGTAAACATTAAGACCTGAATCCCTAATTATTCGCCTTTATTCAAATGTAATGCAGTACATAAATCCTATGCCTACTGCTATAAAATGAGTCAGATGCACACCTGCAGTTGCAGTTAGTTAGGTATGCAACAGCTGAGCAGAAGCATAGAGACTTGACAGCCTGGAATGTGTCATGATCACCATGACCGCCACGACGTGAATCTTTGATCACCCTGCATTCTTAACATGACACAAAATCATTCAGCGAGAGATGCAGGAAGAGCTGAGCCCTCCTCCACTCTTGGCATAATGGACTGACCTAACAGAGGAGGCATCCCAGCAGCCGTCTGAAGGGCATCATATCCCCTCACCTCCTCTACTTCATCAAAACGGGGAGGATCATGAGGGTTGGAGGGCCTGCTTATGCCGCTACTACCTGCTAGTAAAGCCTTGGCTTGTTGTTCGTAACTCCTTATAAGGCCTGCAGCTTCCAAGGAGCTGAGCCTGAGAGAGCTGACAGCTACAATGGCTGGCACCTCTTCATCAACTAGGACACTGGCTACCGGCTGTTCAACAGCTACAATGGCTGGCACCTCTTCATCAACTAGGGCACTGGCTACCGGCTGTTCAACAGCTACAATGGCTGGCATCTCTTCATAAACTAGGGCACTGGCTACCGGCTGTTCAACAACTGGAGCTTCGAAAGAGGTGCTGAAAGGCTGCAAAAAGGCAGCAGCCTCAGAGAAGTGCTGTTGTAAAGGAGGTAGGGATGAGTGACACTTCATTGATGACGCCAGAGATTGCTTGTCGGTTTCCTCCAAGGCTGTTGACAATAATGTCACATCAGCATTTACTCCACTCTCACCCTGCTCATGCCCTTGTTCCTCATCATGGGAGGGCAACACCTGGTTGCATCTCACAGCAGCAGCCTTTATCCTGCCTCTGGTTGAAGGGGTTTGATCAGCAGGAGTATCCAGAGGATGTCTCCCTGCTGTTCTACCAGCAGCTGCTGTGACAGATTTGTTGTAAGGCCATTGGCTGCCTATGCTTCCACACTCTTCCAACTTATTCCTGCTATCACGACCTCCATCACTCAGTGACCCTACAGCTAAGCTGGCTGAGTTCTGATTCACAAAAACCTTGGACAGTGCTGATGAGAGGGTCTTTACCTTCATAACAGTTGAGGACTTACGCTTCATGTTGCTTACTGGTAGAACATTTTCCTCAAATGAGGTGTGGCTTGCGGTACAACCCTGGGCAAGATTGTGTACACCCTGACTGGCCTCCCCTGTTATGTCGGGACTACGCTGCTGCTGCTGCAACTCTTGTGCTTCAGCATCTTCTTGATGCTCCTTCATGTGATTCCACACTTTAGCACCTGCCAAGAACAGCCCCATGACCAAGCATGATGCAGTCACAGCACCTACAGTCACAAACAGCCCACTCATTTGTGTGAAGGTCACACCCTCTGAGGAGGCTAAACCAGAGCAGGTGGGCAGTGAACCAATATATTTGCTCTTCAGAATAACATCCCAACCAGCCTCTTGAGCATGCATGAGTCCAAGGTACAGGTCCTCCACAACTGATCTGTTCCATTGCCAGTTAAAAATAAATCCTGCATGCAAATCAAGCAAGGAGAGAGACTTTTTGGATCCTTTGAAAAAGGTGGATTGCTGTGCTTTATCACCATTTAGCAATGCTGAGAGTGAAGGTACATATTATACTTGTGACATTTACAGGTTAAAGTGATGTTATCAGGAAAGCAATGCCGGAAAGGTTTAACAGACAATTTCTTGCCAGTGCAAAGAGTAATCATCTTGTTAAGTCTTCTTTGGTACTTTGCGATCACACAGAACGCGCTCTTTCATCATCAGACTGTGCTCCTAGGTCACCTCTAACCTTTGTTTATTCTTCAGCCTCCAAATTATTCTCACCATAATTGAATTTCAGAGCCCAGGCTGAAGCATCCACCAACATGATATATTCGCAGGGATCTGGGAGGTTGGCAATACGATATACAAAGCTTGAGACATCAAAAACAAAGGCTTTGATGCTTCCATCGTCCAGGCGCTCTTGTGCAATAGAAAACAAGTCATTGGTGTTGCCCCCCGGTATCCCAATGACAACCACGTCAGGGTACAGACCCTGCCAGCAACATGAACAAGCCACATCAAACAGGGACATTCAAACATTTGTTTCACCCAAACATTCGTCAAAGTTGTCTGAATGAACATCTGGCAGCAAATGACCACAACAGCAACTCCTGACTGCACAAAGGATGCGCTTCCCCTCCTAATTTAAGCTCTGCTTCCCCTCCTAATCCATGCTCTGCTGCTTCCCCTCCTAACCCATGCTCTTCTGCTTCCCCTCCTAATCTATGCTCTGCTTCCCCTCCTAATCCATGCTCTGCTTCCCCTCCTAATCCATGCTCGGCTGCTTCCCCTCCTAATCTATGCTCTGCTTCCCCTCCTAATCCATGCCCTGCTTCCCCTCCTAATTCATGCTCTGCTTCCACTCCTAATCCAATTACCTGTAGAGAGCTCTGATATAGGTCATAAGTTCCCACTGGCATGCCTTTTAAGTCCGCCATGGAGTTGATGGACGATGACAGTCGGCTACTTGAAAAGAGAGTCCCAAGCTGGGCATTGTAAGTTTGGACCACAATAAGAATCATGAAACAGAAAGACACCTGCACAATAACGCAGCAAGAGGAAATAAGTTAGCATACTTGTTAATATTTGACAAGCAGGGTCTCTTGCATTCTTTTGTTGTTGATGCCTACGACCCGATAATCAAGGCAGTAAATCTAACTAACCCATTGAGCAAGCATTTGAAAGATTAAGCAATTTGCAATTCATGGCATGTCTTTCTGAATGATGCTGATGATCGTAACCAGCTCCTTACAATGGTTGCTTGGGAGGCAAAGGCTGTCACGCTATACACCTCAAGGTTGAACACAGCCAGCAGTGTCTGATACTGAGCCATCCTCCATTGAAAGCGACCAGTGCTTAAGAGATTAGCCAAACCTTTAGTGGTCAAGCTCTCCACAAAGTAGACTACTGCTGGGACCTGTATTGAATGACAGCGGCGGCAGTGTAAGGGATAGCCAGCAAGTGTGAAAGAAAATAAGTTGTTGTAGAACTCTGGTAATTGACTAGGAGAATTTTCATACCCCGTCACAGCTAAATATGAATATGTCCCATTGCATTTACAACAGGTCCAAGCAGTTAACTATTAGTTACCAGCAGCAATAATGAATCCCATCACAGCAGATACACAGCAAGGATTAAGAGTCCCTGAAACAGATTGATACAGTTGTGTTGTTATTGCTGCCATCAGCAATATCAGCAGCAGGATCTTATCACTCACCACAAAAATTGCCAGAAGGAACGCAAGCCATAACGTCCAATCAAACTGAAGAGGAGGAGACATAAAAAACACTTTAAATGCAGTTGCTAGTCCTTTTGTAACAGCACCTCAAAAACTCAACTGTGCGGACAGTCCGAGAATTCCACGATAATCAATTATAATCCAAACACCATTTTGCAGGAACACTACAATGCATATCCTGTCACCATCAAGAATCAAGACACTCGATTCTTGGGTACGGCATTCAAAATACATTCCTCGAGCTTAGAGAATTTAAAAAGGCCAGAGTCTCGTCATCTGATTATAGGTTAATATCTCCTTACCGGATTGATAAAGGCCCAAGGATTGATGCTGTTACCGTCAGCCAGGGTCATAATAGCAGCTCCAGTGGGGTAGTATGGCATGTAGATAGTGCCTTGATCAGCATTTGAGGAGGCAATGGTAAAGTCTCCAAGACCAATGTCATATGGAAATGGGTAAGGAGGAGCACTGTTCCCCACACCAGCTATACCTGCAACGCCGGGTGGGAAGGGCGGTGGCTGGGAAAAAGGGGGTGGCGGAGGCAGGTGCAGAGGTGGCCATGGATTGCTGCTGAAGTTATTTGTCTGCATGACATGCAGGGAGTCATGAAAGTGGACTTGATTGCAGGGAAGGCTGGAAAAGTGGTAACAAGCAGTAGCCAGTAGGAATGTCCCTTTAAAAGCAGTTTAAACAGCTCTGAAGAACAGTTCCTCCTAATTATTCGATGATGCACTTAGCATAATTATGGCACTTCACCAGAATGTCTTCATGGATGACAAAAAGGGTATCTACGACCTGCTACTTATTATTTGCAACTGCTAACTCACGTAAGAAGTGATCTCTACACGGTGCCAAACTAGATTGGGGCTACATCTCCAAGCATATTTTTTATACACAGGGTCAGAAAATCCCGCATTGGCATCGAAAGTAAAACCGCGATCAGTGAGTATGTACCGTAAGAGCTCCACATCATACCCACGGATTGTCGTCACATCCTTTATTCGAGATAAAAATACGATTTTAGAAAAGACTTAAAGGCGTAACGCATTTATCAAGCCAATGAACACGTACAGTAAAATACAAGACAAAGCTCTGCTGTAAAACAGCTGTAAGAGCAGCTAAAAAACAGTGTAACATTATTGAAGTTTACCTGGACGAAACCTTCATAGTTCGCAGACGGGCATATGGTGAATGGAGGGTCATGGACTACACAAATAGTCAGACCTTCTGCCATTTCAAGTAAGCAGACAAATAGTAGGATGGAATTATGGAGGAACCGTTTATGCATATTCTCAAGCACAGTCTGAGAGCTTGTGCCTTAACGTCCGCCTGCTCTGCCTTAATCATAAGAAGAGAGGCTATGACTATTTGCTTCAGCCATTACTTCTGATTCTATGCAATTTTATTCCTGTTTTTTACTTGTACTGCTTTCTAACGTTCAAGATTCCTCCTTCAGGCACAGTTTGGAGGGATCCTCAAGAGCAAGAGATTGAACCTGCTTATTAATCGCCAACATTAAATCACTGACCAGGTGAAAATCTTTTTGACTTCGTTGTTTCCACGACTTTTGCCGTATTATTAATATCACTACTTCCGGGGAAAGAGCTGCAGCTTGTTTCATATTCGCCAACCTCCTCTGGACATCAGCCTTAGCACTACGACATCATCGCCCATACCATACAACACGTACTACAATTACTAATGGATCTTGCCCTATCTGTTCTTTCCCACATGATACCCCCGGCCACATTTTCGGTGGCTGTAGTACTCACCCTCACTTGAAAGCACTACACATCCTGCGCCATAACTAGGCAATATGCCGATTACAATCAACGCTCCGCAATGGCTTGTTAGGAGACTCTGTTATGATCATGGATGCAACTTCCACCTCTCAACTCCCCCATGGTGTCATCTCCACTCGACTACCCACTTGGCTCACACCCCGAACACCTCCCCACCTCCCACAGACCTTTGATCCCCAAAAATGACGTTCAGATATCCTTCTCATTGAAGGCTTCAGTCACTCACATTACAATCATCTCCTCTCTAACGGTCTCCTCTGCCCCACACATCGCCTACATCGCCACTACCATAAAAACATATGTACCCTCCAATCTACTTGTACACTCCACATCATTGAGGTGGGTGTTAGTATATTGTAGGGTTCATATTAGGGTATATGTTCCTTTTATTTCGTTTACTATTTTCGGTGTCCGAGATTACCGAAAATGGTCTCTGTAGTAGATCCCAGTAGGATGTCACCCTCCGCAAGAAAACATTTTCCTCTTTAATCTCTTGCAAGTCGCACACTTGCCTAAACTTCAGATTCCATTCTACCCAGTTGCTCGTTGTAAGACTCGGCAATTTCACCGCAGAAATTAGATCCCTATCGGCTGACATCCTAGGGCATTCAAAGCCGACAGGGATCTAATTTCTGCGGTGAAATTGCCGAGTCTTACAACGAGCAACTGGGTAGAATGGAATCTGAAGTTTAGGCAAGTGTGCGACTTGCAAGAGATTAAAGAAGAAAATGTTTTCTTGCGGAGGGTGACATCCTACTGGGATCTACTACAGAGACCATTTTCGGTAATCTCGGACATTTTCATATTAGGGTATATGTTCCTTTTATTCTATCCTGTGGTATGCAGTGCACCAGTTGCATGTGCATTCACCACAGGTAAGGATTTATTCGTTGTATCCCCCTATCTTAGACTAAGAGATGTAACCAGCTGCTTGTGCATTCACCACAGGGGCTCAAATGCAAGGTGGAAGTGGAGGTACTCATAGGCAGCAGTGGAACGACAGGCCATCTCCATCACCTCCACAACAGCAGCAACCTAGAGGACCTCCACCCCAGCAACAACATAGGTGGGAGCAAGAGGGACCACGGTGGCAGAGAAGAGACTTCACTAAAATGGTGTGTGATCATTGCCAGACTATGGGACATGGGTGGAGAAAATGCCCATACATAGGGAAGGCACCTCCAGGAGCTCAACAGCCAGCACAACCAGTTGCACCTGGAGGTGGAGGAGGTGGTCCACATGGAATGGCTGGTCTACTAGTGTCTGTTCCAAACCATCAGCAGGATGACCATCAGCAACAACAAGGTGCCAGCTTGTCAGCTTTTGATAGAAACGACCATCAAGATGCAGTCACAATGCCACATGTGCCGCCTACCAAGTGGATAGTGGATACAGGGTCCACCAGGTCAAACACACCGTACAGGGAGCTTCTTCATGACTACAAGCCAGTGCAAAAAAAAAAAAAAAACATGTGGTGAATGCACATGCAACTGGTTACATCTCTTAGTCTAAGATAGGGTGATACAACGAATAAATGCTTACCTGTGGTGAATGCACATGCAACTTGTGCACTGCATACCACAGGATAGAATACAAGGAACATATACCCTAATATGAACCCTACAATATCCTAACACTCCCCCTCGAGCAGGTATGGTAACACCTAAACACCACCTGATCGAAACTAAGAAAATGCAAAAGGTAAAATCACAAATCTCTAACTGAAAAAGTTCCAAGAACTCAAAAAACAATTAAGATTTCACTCCCCCGCTTCCAGATCCTACCATGGGTGAAAAAAACTTCAATCTACCATTCTTGTCAACACCATGATGTGGTTCAACCAACCATGACACATGAGAGAGCCACATCAAATTCACTGCCATGTGTACCACCATAAAATCCAAGAATCGAAAGCCAAACTACTCAATTCGAACTCCATCACAAATATTGTCAACAAGTCAATGAAGAAACGATTTACATGCAAGCAACCGTGCTTGTATTAAACATGAAATCTAACAATGAGGTCACCATATCTCATTGGTTCAACTACTGAGAAGATTCACGCGTACACGGACAAGGTCATCTCAATTGGCTTTAAACCGATCTTAGGAACCTTGATTTATGCAATATACTGCGTTTAACTACCTGCTGTAAGAGAACTGTCCAGGTCTAACTACCTGCGTCACGTCTTACACCTCAGAGGTCCAGTGAAGTTAATCCCATTTCATACTAATATCATTTCTCTTCAATTGAAATCCTCTCCTGTCGCGTACAATCCCTCGCAGCTCTTCATTCTCCCCGCCGACTTTACTCATATCAAAACTCCAAAATGAGACGTCGATCCTCGACTCAACCCAGTGACCAGCTACACACACATCGCACCTCCAGAGTAGAACGCACGAGCGCTCGGAGGCCCATAACCTATGATTCTGTGGTGAATGCACATGCAACTGGTGCACTGCATACCACAGGATAGAATAAAAGGAACATATACCCTAATATGAACCCTACAATATCCTAACAGTGGGATATACTTCTGATACCTCATATTACAACACACTCACCCGCTAATCTAGTCAGCACCTTCTTCTCTGTCAAGTACTTACATTCAATGGTTGGCGCCTTGCCCTCTAAGCCCAACATGACTCCCATGACCTGTTCCGTCCGGTTTCTGTCCCCTCTCTTTCCACTTTTCCACCCTCATGTCCCTCTGCACTCTCTGACCCTCCTCCCTTTCTGTACCACTGTTTTCCAACCTCCTACACCTCCCTAATTCTTATAATTCTTCTCCATCGCACTTTACCCCTATTCCTCCTATTCCATTCTCTTCCAGCTCCCCTACCGTCCACCTTATTCTCCTTGGAGTAAGTGGTACTTTATTTTATCCTCTCCCAACAACTTTACACCTCTTAGGCATCTCCATCCCTGCTGCTCATCGGCTATACCGCTCTCTGACTCGTCACTCCATTTTCTCTTTCTCCTGCATCATTCGTACCCGTCGTAAACTAGATCACTCCTTTCCCCTCCCATTCTTTTGGATCATCCTCCCTAGCTTTCTTCATACTTTTTAACGGTGAGGCAGAGTTCTTCTGTCCTCTACTTCAAGCTACGCTTCGGCTTTTTATTATTAATATTATTATTATGCCTTACACTGTAACGACGAAGTGCAAAAAAGAGACAGTTATGAGACACTGTTGTAACTTTGCTGGAGCGGTCTGTGATGCGTTTCGCGACTCCAAATTCTGGAATTAAGCTTGTGCACATTTATGATGCATTCTATTAGAGACGAGAGGGCTGAAACGCAGCGGGCGAGATGCTCTACATTGGTCCAGAGCGTTTTAATCTGTTGCTGAAAACGTGCATAATACATATCGATTATGCAGCCTGCAAAGCACCGCCAATTGGAGCCCAAAGAAAATTTACCGAGTCGACACACATGTGTGAAAACCACGGACACTTTATTTATGAGCATTGAGCACTGTGCTTCGCAGGCTTCAAAGCTTCACATACGTATTTGAAGTTGTGAAAATAATGTGCCATGAGTCAGAAGATAGACCTGAGCTGAAAAGATTGTTGTCAAGCAAGATGTGTTGCCAGAAATTTGAAGTAATCTGATCGAGTGTGAATGTATTCGTATTTATCCCGCCGGGTTTTGTCGTCGACTTTATCGCCGGTGACTCTGGTCGATTGCAAGTTGCAGAAGCTCAACTTTACGAACAGCTCGTTGCGACATAATGGACGGCGCATGATGTAGAGGTTCTAGGGAAACACGATGTGAGACATGTCTTCAAATAAACAACTACCTCATTATGAGGAGTGCAGATGGACAGATGGAACCAGCAGCCGGAGAGTAGGAACTGGAGATTCACATTGTCAACTGCTCGTTGTAATCATGCTGATCATGCTAGTCATGCCTTCACTGTACCATTATGTATCACCAAGCAGGCTCTGAGCCAATAAGCCGTGTACAAGGTTGTGGCCTTTCGCCCACTCATCATGATTTCAGCATTATTTGCTTAAGAATCTCAGAGCAAAAATTATCAGTGATGCTTCCTCTCGAAGTGAATCAGATGGTTGCAATGTTGAAGAAGTAGAAGAAGATCTGCAATCAGCTGAGGTCCTGCTGCTAGTAGTCACTCACCATCATACAATTCATTGAACATTGTATACTTTTAACAACCAGTGCATTGATTCTCACAATCTAGTGTTGCATGATTCAAACTTAAGAGCTACTTGTCGCTCTTCATCCAAATAACTGTTCTCTACCAGCAGTCTAAATAATCCTCTGGTCTGAATCGTTATCCAATATCTCACTCATCCAAGCCTCATCATTTCAATGCATCAAGGTTTGCAAGGTTTAAGGCATACAAAGTCATTCATGGATGATAGATACTGTCACTTTTTAAGAGTAAAGTAGCTAAGGAATACAATTACAAACGAAAATCAGGACATGTAGGACATGACATCAAGTCAGTTCTGACGTATATAGTCGTATTATTGAAGCACAACCAGCTACGACAAGGCCCCTTGCTTGTAACAGTGCCTGCTAATTTCACAATCATTATTTCAAGTATATGCTAACTACCTGCTGATTACCAACTATACCAACAGATTATACAGATTATGGCGGCTTGCTGCTGCACATGCGGCGGCTGCAAATCAAGAGTGCCATGCAAAAACGTTTGTGTAGCTTTAAGATAAAATTGACCAATGTTACTCAAAATAAGAATGCAGAAATAAATACTTGCACGCGATCATAATTTTCAGCAGAATGCAGTAACCAGAGGATGAGAAAATTGCAGATTTTAAGGGAAATTGCAGATAAGGAATACCTTGCCGATTCCTTGACCTTTGTATGGACAGGTAAGTGTACGATCTACGTGTACTTACATCACCAAGGCCACAATAAAGGTATCAATAATGCTGGTTGTTGATGCTGACTTATTAGTCATATGACTGTAGGTGCTAAAGGTGCTAATCAATCCAGCAGTCTGAGCTCCTGATTTTGCAGCTGCCGCTTCAAAAAGTCATGGCGGCCGTAATTTTCTCCTCCTAACAGCCGGATAGTTACTATTTCAGCATTCCTTGTGGATCACTCATCCCATCTGAGATATCATTGCCTAGTGTCTCCCTTGTCATCATGGTGGCGTTATTGTATGACGAACTTCCGCTGCTGGTATTCTTGAAGCGGTCATGGTGGCCACTGAGTCTCCCCACTGCATTAAGTTCAATAAGGGATCTAAGGGATCCACGTCCATTATCGTAGTTGCTTACAAAGACCTTAGAGAAGGCCATGCTCACTCTCCTCATTGCTGTACTCCTAGTAGAAAAATTCCTCACTGGCTGCCATGAGAGGGGTGATGAGCCATGCTCTAAGCACTTCCCTGTTGATGAAGCGTCATCCAGGCGGCCAACAGTTTGTGATGATTGGGACCTTTCTAGTTCTTCCTCCTCTGATTGACGCATGATTGACAGAATACAATGCAGTGCAGAGATTAAACCTGCTGTGAGGCATGTAGCTGTGACAGCTCCCACAATGATGAATAAGCCACTCATTTGGCTAAAGGTGACTCCACCAGCTCCCCCGCCTCCTCCGCCACACGAGGAAGCCTTGGTGATATCATTCCCAAAGAAGTGTCTTGAGAACATTGTGTCTACAGCCTGCTCTTGTGCCTGTATCAGGCTTATGAACAAGCCAGCAACAGCAGTCTTGTTCCACTGAGAGTTGAACTGAAATCCTGCAGAAAGCCGCAGGAGCAATGATAGCAATGATCGATAGTCACCACAATGACTTGGTGCATGATTACTACTAGGTGCGTAACAGCTTTTATTAATGTTGAAGAAAAAAAAATTGAAAGAACTCTAAAAGTACTAAAAGACCAGCAGTCGTGCCCCTGCTGAATACTGCAGTAACGACTGCAGAACATTATTATTTAGTGCCTACTGCAACATTTGTTGGCCATGTATTGGCTAAACAGTGTTCTTAAGCCAGCGATTGCCTGCTATTGCTCCACAACTTTGCATAATAATTAGCATGATGGATGTTTGTAGTTTATCAAGAGCTGCTTACCTAGATTTAAGTTCATGGCCCAGGAGTCAGTTGCAGTGCTGAGTTGATACTGGCTGCATTCAGTCGAGGACTCACTCAGTAGGTAAGCAAGACTGTCGACATCAAACACAAAAGCAGATATGTTGCCAGTGTCAAGAGCTGAAATCACTTGCTGGTACAGGTCTGCTGAGTTGTTAGCCGATTAACCAACAACTGTCACAGCTGGATATAAACCCTGCAGGCAGAAACCTCGTGAGGGTTTGGGGAAATAATCACATTCTGAAAGTAGTAGCTCAACTAGCGCCTACTTGAACACAGTAAAAAACTTTCAATAACGCATTCATGATTATTAAAATATCACGAACAAGTCCATAACTTGTTAGACAACACACATTATTAATACAGTAGTGCGCTGCCAAGCCTGATCAAGTACTTACAGAACTTGCTTACTTGTCTTTTCAGAAGATTGATTTCAGGTAGCATCTAGCTACTCCAGATTTTGGGGATTGCAAGTTGCATCTAGCTGTTATTGAAGAATGCGTGGATTGCATGTAGTAGTATTATTGCATGTAGTATTATTGCATGGTCAACTTACTGTAATTGAACACGTATATCACTACGACCTTGTGTTCATCACATATTACTCATCAGAGCGTGTTACCTGAAGGATGTTCAGGTATTGATCATAAGTCCCAACTATCTGGCCTTTCAAGTCTACCATGGAGCCTATCACAGACCGCGTGTTCAGACCAGAAGCAAAAACTGCCCCTAACTGAGCATTGTACGTCTGGACCACAATCAAGACCAAAAAGCAGAACGCTACCTGCAGCAGTATTGTGCTAATTGTGCAACAACACCGCACTCAGTTTTCTGCAATACTGCAGTTCAGGTTTAGGGACCTATGTCAATCATTTGCCATCAGCCTAGGGCTACAACATTATTAGAGCCACCATAATCACCTGCCGCAGTTTCTATATGTAAGATTTGGTCCAATTATGTATGACCAGAGGGTTTAAATTGAGCACTCACTATGGTGATCTGAGAAGGTATTGCAACGACTGAGAAGACCTCTAGATTGAACACAGCAAGCAAAGTGTGGTACTGCGCCATCCTCCATTCATGCAGGCCATGGCTGGTCAGCTCAATGGTGCCCACAGTACTGAGGCGCTCCACGAAGTATACAATGGCAGGCACCTACATGGTAGCAGCATAAGGTGGTACCGCACTTTAGAGTTGAGATGATGTCTGAGATATTCTTTTTTATAAAAGTACACTTCATGTACTTCATGACAATAATAAGAGCATGATGATGTATTTCCTGATATGCTCCTTCCCCTCTTGAGTTGTAGAGACAACTAGTAGGGGAGCCAATGTTGAAATGCAGGCAGGTTATGGTGTATCTTTGTACTACAGAAGTAACTACACAGCAGCATAGTGGACAACATCATCATGGAGCATGATGATAATGATGACTAGCCTAAAAATAGATAATGGTTCAGTAGCACTAGGCTATAATTACTATAATGACTGCATACTTATGCTTTGTTGTATTAGCAGGGAGTCCAAGAAATCCTGACAGGCTGGACTAATAAGTCTCATCATCGTCCACTTCCACTACTACAACAGTATTCAACTGACACCTGAAAGCATACTGAACTTTATATAGCTCTTGTAATTTGGATCAATATTGTTATAATGCATGATAAGATATAGCTAGAATGAGATGTAGTGCTCACCACAATGCACGTCAATAAGAAGGCCACCCACAATGTCCAATGGAACTGGAGTAAGGAGAGTTGAGAGATGAGTAGAGGGTCAAAATCACTGAACTCGTAACAGTGTGATGGATTGTCGTGCTCAGCATCAGATTGTATGTTTTGTCATAACCTGCTCAAAAGACTACTGATCAACAAACAGCCTGCCAATTGCTCTGTTGTTTCGAAGCTTTTTTGTACAGTGATCATCATCATTTTGCAGAACTTGACAAACTCATTTACAAACAAGCTTACTGGGTTAACAAAAGCCCAGCGATTGATGTTGGTTACGCTTCCTTGTGTTAAGATAGCTGAGCCAGTGGAGTAGTACGGGATGTACTGCACACCCTAGTCAGCTGCCAAGGCTGACAGCACTGGCAGCTTGCCAACACTGATATCACAAACAGGGCGTGCATCGGCTGGAGTAGGGATTGTACTGTCAGGAGTACCCCTGGGACTAGATGATCCAGGATGAGGTGTTGGAAGTGGGGGCTGCGACACATTAGCTGGGCTGCTAGCTGGGTAGGGACCTGATGAGCTCAGTGCATCAGTCTGAACGCATATCACAGCAGCAGCTCAGCAGTGTGATAAGTGTGATACTGCTGCCTATGATGAGTTGTGGTTCATGTCCTTATTCGACCAAAATAAAGTAACTGCAACTTGGAACACTACAAGTAACACTTATGAATGCGGCATACTCCACATATTATCAATGCAAATGCATTGCTTAACATACTCCACATATTATCAATGCAAATGCATTGCTTAACATACTCCACATATTATCAATGCAAATGCATTGCTTATCATACTCAACATAGTATCAATGCAAATGCATTGCTTAACATACTCCACATATTATCAATGCAAATGCATTGCTTAACATACTCAACATAGTATCAATGCAAATGCACTGCTTTATTGGCTTCATTCAGACCAATGTCATGTCAGAAAACCAAGAAAACCAAGAGCTCATGTCACCACATTGCATGATGATATGATGATGACCAAAAACTTTGGCAAAGACAAACAAATTAACATCATGTAAGACTGCAAGCCTTCAAGTAGGTCATTGATATCATTGATGAAGGCTCTTACGTATGAAGAAACATCAACTTGGTTCCAGACCAAGGAGAGGCTGCACCTCCAGGCATACACCTTGAAGAAGGGATCACTAAAGCCAGAAGCTGGGTCATGAGTATATTTTGCATTGGTCAACACCCATCGCAAAAGCTCCACATCAAAACCTGTCACAGCTGTTTCATTCTGCAGGAGATCGAATAATAAATAAGACGGGCTGTTTGTTTCATGCTTCATGATCACACTGTAGTTGCTGACGAGCCATCACACTTCCTTAGTCATTGCATGACAAGCTTGCAGCAGCAGCTGAAAATGCAGTAAATGCAGACACTACAGACTGCACGAACAGTCAGCAAATAGCATAGCTAGCAGGCCCTAGGTATCAGCTGTAATGGTGTCTCTGCACTAAGCTATATCATTTAACCAGCATGAACATCAAAACAGCAGCAGCTGTAAGTTCCAACTTTAGGTATAATTCAGGCGGGACATTGTTGTAATTTTGATGTTTAATACGACTAATATCATATGGTCAGGTTCGTGGTGGGCACTGCAGGACAATCATACCTGGACGAATCCATCATAAGAAGATGATGGGCATATCGTAAATGGTGGATCATGGACGACACAGACCGTGAAGGCCTCGCTGAAGCTATATATACAATTCGCGAGGATTATAACATGTACTATAAATGATTGCGAATTGTTTCTCATGCTCAGCTCATGAACACAAGAATCTCAAGTCATGAAGTATTATGGCTATGAAGAAACGTTGTGGCCACATCCTGCAATGAGTTACAACTTAAGAATACAGCATTGTGACAAGAATGGGTCATGAATTTGAAGTCCTACGACATGTGAATCTTAACCGGCCAAAATAAAAAAGGATTCCCTTTGCGACTGCACATCACGACCTTTAATATCCAAATTTTGCATATGTAAGGATCTTGAACATCTAGAGGTGAAGAATGCCTCGTTATGTACGGAGGTGTTTATGCTGCTCCTTCTTATGCAACAGGTACCGCTGCTATGATAGCTGTGAGGGGCGCAGTTTTCTCATGACATGAAATTATGGTGTATCTAGATAAGATGCAAAAGTTGAAACTATGCTGCCATGTCGTCAGTCACAATCAGATTTGATACCATGCTTTAGGTGTAATCTAATCTGAAATTCTATTTACCTGCTTGATGGATGATACTTTATGAGGCAATGGATGAACTGATTCCACCTTTAACAAGTTCTAACATTATTGAATGCAACTGTGACAATGGGGCTTGGATACCTCTCTGCCAAGCAGGACCAGAAGAAACAGCTTGATCCTTTGTATGGAGAGGCTGGCCTGCGCCTACCTCTGTTTCTGTCCCATGATATGCAGCGCATGAATCCTATAAAGTGATATAAAAAGGGAAGCACTCCACCCTTTATCCATTACATGTGCAAGGACGTGATAGGACTGGATGTGCGTGGAGCAATAAATAAAAGCTTTTGTGTGATATTTGCTCATATTAGGTTTGTGAGGTTGAGGTTCACTTATTTAAGCTTCTGCAAAGGACATATCCTAGCCTATGATTTATCAGTTATTGATAAAACAAACATCAAGCCGATACACACGTAACTGAAGGCAATTCGTACTGAAGCCGAATCAGAGTCGTAGGATGAATGACTGTTTATGGTGAATGACAAATTACAAATGCACTAAATTTGGCAGAATGCATGAGTTCTGAAATCTTGCACCCAAAAGTTGCAAAGCCTGTACATGTAGTGGAGATTACTTCTACTGCAAGCATTTCTGCCTTTGTCTACAGAGCATGGAAATGATGGTGTGGTGTCTGCTACCTACTTTTGTGTGTAATTCATTCTGACCAGGTTTATGGTTCCGCAGCTGAAATATGGAGTGGTATGATAATGATGATGGTCCCTCTGTGCTAAGTGATCGGAGTAGAGCAGATAGCAACAGAGAAAGTTGACAAGAGATTATACATACTTGAGTGGGCTTTTCGTATTGCTTGTCCTGATGTATAAGTGGTCCTAAAGAATAATGGAAAATAATGAGAATAATGGGAAGTTTAGCGCTCCTCAAAGAAGGGGTTCTCAGGAGGGAATATTGCATTCCTTTAGATCAAACTTGTGTGATCATTGCTTCGGTGATGAATACTGATCTGTTCGTTGTCTCATATCTGCCTTATTACCTCTTTCAGGGCATGCTTTTAAAATAACATGATGGATCTTCATAACAATTAATCGTAACATACAACAAATGAGGCATGAATGCTGACTTACATTATGTAGGTGCCTATAATAAGGCAACGATTTGAGAGGTGCAGACAGGCCGCAGCCGGAGTCATGGATGGGATGATGAGGCATTGTTGAGCAGGTGGGAGGTGGCACTTAGCAAGGGTGGCTGTGGTGAAGAAGTTGATGTGGCTTGGGGCTGATTGGATTAGTAGTGAAAGAGTAGGGTGGGGATGATGGTGTCAGGGATCTATAGATAGGCTGTAAAGACAAGGGAAGGAGGCAGGATAATGTAGGCGTATTAGGAGACAGGTGGTAGAGGAGAGCTAAGTGTCGGGGTACTCAATATAGTGGCGGCGTACAGTAAGTGGAGGAGGCGAGTGCATTTCAGTAGAAGCAATAAGAACCTTATTGCGATGCATTACCTAACATAGACGACTCGCCATCTGCATAGCCGTTAGAATACTCCAACTTACTTGGGCTGTACTTAAATGATGTTTTTAGGATGGAAAGTACGACGGCCTGGTAATTGACACAACCGCATCGCCTTCTTTCGTCGAGTCCATTGATCAGAATTGCACAAAGAACAGTTAGCATGTTATGTGCTTTAAGTAAGACGCCATGTTTTGTTTGGCATAATCAGGCCTCATCCATTAGCAGGCTGGGGTAAGGATTTGTGAACAGATTGCTTAATGCATGGTAGCCTCCAATAAGTATCAATTTCTACTATGTTTCCAGATTGAGGCATGGTCTGTGGAAAAAGAGTGTCTTATCTCCCAGTGTTGCAGCAAATCTTCGAGGGATTATCTTTGTAAGATGTAAAGCCATCAAATCATTATTACACTCAGGAAACTGATTTTATATGCTTCTTGCACTACTTCTGATTCCAGATTAAGCCAGCATTAAAGTGTTTATTAAAATGCAGGATTATGATGACATTATTGCAGAGACAGCTGATTTAAACTTGCAGTCCTACAATGCAGCTTTCAAGAGACTTCAGTTAAAGCATGGTAATCTTTGTGAACCTTCCTGGTTCCTAACACGTGCTCCAACCTTCATCTGATTTGTAAAGATGGCTCATCCTTCCAACTTCTAAGCATAACATTAATTCTAAGGAGGCCTGTGTCATGAAATAATATTGGATGGCCCTATGCAGCTGATGGGGAGATAACCTGGAACAGGGATGTGCAAATTTTGATGGAGAGATATGGTAACTCTAGTCTCAAGACTAAGCTAGCAAACTACTTTGAGGAAGAGGGTTGGCCCATGTCTTCTTTGCATAATGGGAGTATTCCATGTGGCCCAGAACAGAAAAAAGCTTTGCTTGATGAACTGCAGCACTGCTGGGAGGAACATTACCAGAGATCTGTTTCGTGAGTCGCTATAGTCGCTATTGATTGGGGGGACAGACCTGTGAATGTTGACATACTTGTTGATCAATCTCTATTGTGTAGAATACATTTGTTTGCATGAAAAACTGCTAGGTGCAATCACACAAGCTTTAGTCCTCATTGAATCATGCCTTGTAAAGATCATAAATCCATGTCGTCCCTTGCAGGGAAGGCTACTTAGATGCTCGTCCTGGTGTGCTGCGACTCATGGATGAGGCACGAGAAGCTGGCCTGAAACTGGCAGTGTGTTCCAACTCCCCAAAGTCTTCAGTGGAGGAAGCACTGCTGAAACTCTTGGGACCTGGCCGTTTCAATGAGCTTGCTTGCTTCCTGTCAGCAGGTCTGCATACAGATGACAGATACAAGTGTAGATACTTAAGCGCCACAAATATTTGTGAATCAAATTAGTTCATCAGCCCACACTTAAATTGCTTAAATCAAAGTGGGCTTCTGCAGGGAGGGATTCTGAGTGCATGTAACTAGTGTGCCATTTAAGCGCCTTCAGCTGAATCGGTCAATTACCATTACCATGAACTTCTATGAATTCTGTGAACTCTGATGCTGATTACCATAATCTTCACATTTTCCTTAATCTTCGTGTGACTATTTGTGTGAATGTCACTTGATGCCTCACCATATGAATCATGTCAGCAGACTCTGATGCTCTACACTTCCAGCCGGTGCAAGGAGCCTACTTGAAATTGTACCCTGAAATTTCAAAAAGGCTAGATCTGGATCCATCTGAGTGCCTGGTCATCGAAGACCGCAGCTGTGGCCTCCAAGAGGCCAGAGAGGCAGGCATGAGGTGTATTGTCATTTACACAGAGGCTACGAAGGACCAGGTGACATGAGTAGCTGTTTTGATTGTTGCGAATATTGCGAGTATTAGGATGTTACAAATGACCAGGTGATGACTTCAGATAGTACTTGATGTGACTAATATGAGTAGTATACTGCATAGGACCAGCAGGGTATGTAGGCCAGGCATACTTGAGTGAAAGTAATGAGGAAATAGATGATGATTTTTTTATTTTTGTCATGAAGCGTTAAGCAGCTTCAAAAGGATATTGGATTCAGGCTCTGCATGTTCATGTCATCATGCATGTACTAGACAGAAAATTCTTGAGCAAGTTTATTAAGCTCCCTAGACCTCAGGTTATTATTAAGCTCCCTAGACCTCAGGTTATTATTATTAAGCTCCCTAGACCTCAGGTAATTATTAAGCTCCCTAGACCTCAGGTAATTATTATTAAGCTCCCTAGACCTCAGCTGTTTTCTGAATAGCTCTGTGAATATAATCTTCATCCTGCTATGCATCTCCACCCTCAGTCATTCCCAGGTGCTGAGCGGATTCTCAACAGCCTGGGTTCCTACCCTGCCCTGGTCACCATCAAAGAGCTTCAGGAGTGCAGGATTGTACAGGATGACCGGATTGAGATGAGTATGACAGACGGGGCAGTATTTTGGCACATTCCTGGGCAATGAAGATAATGAAGACAATCATGACCGGTGGCTAACAAATATTGACAGAATATAGTGTGGATAGAGGTAATATTATTGAGCATGTGCGATAAGCGTTGATGACCAACAAGAGCTGAAGGATGGCTGAAGTAGCGGAGGTTGTCTCAATAGAACAA
The DNA here is from genome assembly GCA_002335675.1 of Chlamydomonas eustigma. Taxonomy (NCBI): domain Eukaryota; kingdom Viridiplantae; phylum Chlorophyta; class Chlorophyceae; order Chlamydomonadales; family Chlamydomonadaceae; genus Chlamydomonas; species Chlamydomonas eustigma. Next base: position 193,835 of record BEGY01000044.1, on the reverse strand, counting down.
TATGACCATCATGGCCACAGTAGTTCTGAACTTCTTCACTAGTCTTTAGGAGTCATTTACTGAATCCATTGCTTGACTATGATTTGAAGTGGTGGGAGCAGTTGCCTCAACATTTTATTATGAGGTGTCAATAAGATAAGCTGATGATTAGCATCCACAACTTATGTGCTGATATGTGAGCTTGAAAGTTAGTTGATATACAAAGCACTGTTATTATAACAATAGTCAAATTATTGGTTGCAGAGGTGATGCTTATCGAAGTATTGGTTTTGGTAAAACTAATCCGTAAAAAAGGGCATCTTTTTTATGTGATGTGGTGTCCGATCATGATTGCACTATCTGAAGCAAACAAATGACAACAGATTTGGCCTTCAAAACTATGTACGGTACATTATTTGCATGCAGTGCATTTAAGTAATTGGTAGCATTGATGAATCTTTGCCTGCTTACCATATGTTCGTTCTTAACCTACACAAATGCATATGAACCCATCTTTTTCGTAAAATCAGTCTATGGATTGTGTCGCCACTCATTCAGAGGTAGTGGAGATCAAGTCATACCCTCATGTCTCCTTGTTTGAACTAACGATCATATTTGAAGGGAATGTTAAGAGCATTCAAATGAGGTCATCACATCAGCAAGAGCATTTGATTTGATGAAGAACCTTGCCTCAAAGTTCAGATGCAATGCAAAATACTTCACGGCTCAGATGCGGTTACAATTAAAGATTTCTTTGTGCAGTTCAAAGTGGTTGATTTAAACTGTCGGAAGTAAAGTAAGTGTTGCAGCAATTGTCCCATTACAAGTAATTTTAAACAAACTTAACCAGACAACACTACTTGGCCTACTTGGCCCGCCATCATTACAAAGGGAAGCATAGGTAAGCTTGCCGACATATGGACAAGGGAAATCAAAAGCTCTTCAATGATCAGAAAAGCTGCAAAACACTAAAAACTCATGTTTTCTCCAGCTGCTGTTTTGCAGCTTTTATTAGTGGTAGAGTGTTCAAAGGCATGTTGTCTCCCAGGCCAATTTAACAAAGGAATAGAAAATATCTCATCATCCAGAGATTTTATACAATCAGCATGTCTTAAGAGTCTCATGAATGAGCTCTTGTGTATAGTGAGAGCTACTATAATATGATTAGGGCATGTAGGTGTGGCTAATAAGAGCATAATAAAATCCTCACTAACCTCATCTATGTAATTATCAAGAGTTATACTGAAGATTTTATCATTGGGGTCTATACACAACAATGTGTGAATGAAGTTGGAAAGAGTTTAGGGAGACATTAAAGAAGTTAATCCTACTTCGACTAGAAAGAAATTAGGTAGCGGTGAGACTTATCTCACATCATTCCTAGCAGACAGCATAAGATAAACATTCACTACCAAACCTGACATACCTGCCCTTTCTCACGTTTTTATTTCTTATGTACGATGATGAGGAACTTATGTTTCATGAGACATGGGATTGGGGTTTCTATGCTACTGTAGCCCCAGCTCAAGATTGAAAGTTAAAGACAGCATTAAGAGGCATAGAAAGAGGTGTCATGAATTAACAGGAGATATGCTTCATTGTAACTGCTCCGAAACTCTCTTAACAACGATGCTGATCGGAATCGATGGGTAAATCGATACGCTCTTCAGAGGTGTGCAGGAGTTGTCGTGCATCCCTCAAATCAACAGGTGACTCATTTAGATCAGCCTGCACATGGAAGGCACAGGGACATCCGGAAGCTTCCTAAACGAGCAACAGAGAAATGCTCTTGATGCTGCGTTAAAAGCTAAAGCAGCAGGTGATGCACATCTGACGAGGATGCTGACGTGCCGAGTTCCAGTCATTTTCTGCTCGATGAACGTTTCGATTTACTACATTTGCAGAGAATGCAATTCTCACGAGAGCAATCCAAAAAAGTGCTGTTTCGAAGTCATCTCGCGGTGGAGGGTCCAAAAAAGACGGCGGTAGTGGGAAGTTCACATGGGGCAGTATATTTACTAATGGTAAACACAGACCCTTACCAATGGAATGTGCAGGGCATTTTCAATAACATTCCACAAAGAGCAGCACAACAACTCCTGGTGTTTCCAGGGGACCATGCAGAACGCATCTTGGACCGCAATGACCCTAACTACGATTCAGATGAAGAGCGTGTGGTAGTCTTGAAGCAGCAAGACCACGTTCGTGACAGAGTCCTGGAATACAAGTCTGAAGTAAGTGACGCCATGCCCCAATGTTCATGTCATCAGACCTCTGTCTTGTTGACAGCCTTGCCAGAGAGGCTTACACATCATGCTCTAATTGGTAATGGCTGCCAGGTCGCCAATATTGTTGAGGAATATTTCTCCAGTGGAGATGTCCAGGAAGTTGTTGCTTCCTTGGATGACCTGGGATCCATGGATATGCTACATTACTTTGTGAAGAGGCTTCTTGTGCTAGCCTTCGATCGCAATGATCGAGAAAGGGAGATGGCTTGTATGCTTTTGAACTCCTTGTATGCGGAGGTTTGTACACTAGTAACACTGGCATTTGTGTGACCTGATTGTCTGTCAGTTCTTTCTATTTGACAATTAGCTTGGCGTCTGAATAATTTCGCAAAATATCATCGTATTGCTTTGTTGTGCACATTGTCAGATTCATCTTGTGCTGGATTCCTTGAGAGAACCATTCCTTGGCCTACTGATTAAGAGTGTGTTTTATATGTAATGACCATGTGCTAAACCCCAGGCTATACCCCCAGAACAAGTGCGGAAAGGTTTCATGTCCGTGATTGAAGGCATTGAGGATACAGTGCTAGATGTGCCAGATGCAACAGAGCTACTATCCATTTTTATAGCTCGGGCTGTAGTGGACGATGTACTGCCACCAGCTATTATCAGCAAGTAAGAGTGCCCAACATCTCACAGAAACAGCACACATTCTGATGAAGCTGGTTGTATGATAAAATTCTTAAGACTTGACATTGTTGGATCTGCCCATATAAATGACTAGATATCTCAAAGCGAATGTAACTTTCTCTTGTGCTTGTTGGTATTATCTAGGCTATTATCAGTGAGACATGTAGAATAGGGATGAGCACTTACCATGACCATCTTTAAGCCTGATTGTAAAGAGTTATGTCTCTTTGCTCATGAACTTTTTGACAGGATACCTGATTCCACCCCTATATCAGCACAACTGAAGGCGAAAGCGGAAGCATTACTACACAGTAGGCACAGTGCAGAGAAGGTGTTGAGGGCTTGGGGTCCAGGTGATTGACAGTGTTGCTGATCCTTGTTAAAAACATTATGCAACAACCCTCTGTAGTCACTGCTGCAGTAGATTGTATTGTTATCCTTCTGACCATCATAGAGCCACTGAGCATCTGACATGATAACATGATTACTTAGGGGCCAGTATGAAACATCAAGATGCTAAGGACTCGATGCAGAAGCTTCTCATTGAGTACTGCAGCAGCTTTGACATGGAGGAAGCTGCAAGGTAATTAGCCGACAACTTGCTTTGCGCTTGCATTACTGAATGTGCTCTTTTAATTCTGGCCTTTTCTGTTGATGACCTGCTGAAGCTGTCACTATTTTTCTTAGATGCCTTCGCTCCTTGTCAGTGCCCTTCTTTCACCATGAACTGGTCAAACAATCAGTGCATCTTGCAATGTCCTCAAAAGCTGATGGGAGGGAAGCTGTTATTGCATTGCTAGACAGGTAAGAAGTAAAAATGTCTGAAAGTCTTTTATGACCATGTATCATTTCAATATGATACCTGCTGAAGTGAAATTGGACAAAATTTAAAGCTGAATAGGAGAAGCTACAGTATTCCTTGTTATCGGCCCTTCAAAACGTATTTTTGAGCTAAAATGATCCCACAGCAGGTGTTGAAATTTTGCTGACATGTTTTTGCGCTGGGATTCAGGTTGTGTTCAAGTGGTGAGATCAGTCAGAGCCAGTTGGTCAAAGGACTGAGGCGCGTTGTTGACACTGCGCAAGATATGTGCCTGGATAACCCAGCTGCCAAAGTTCAACTGGAGGAAGTGCTTCAGGTACATGGTTTACAAACTCCTTATGTGTAGATCTGATATCTTGTAGACTCAAAACTCACTGCTATTTGCATTGGTTGAAATAGCTTATGATTCAGATCTGACGAGTGTTATGTGCAGTGTGTACATTTGAATTTGAATCGGCAACTGCTATCTGTAGGATATGAAAGCTGCCAAGCTTCTTGATGAGGAGACAGCGGCTGTTGCTGTTGCTTTTCCTTCAGATCACTTTGATGTAGCCAGCAGCACGTCAAACAGCTCAAATGGCAGCAATGCTGCTATGGCTGGAGGGCACTCCCTTTCTGCCTTCAAGGCTGCTTCTGCAGCTGCCATCTTGGAGTATTTTGACTCGAGTGATGCAGATGAGGTGGAGAGAAGGTAAGAAGCAATGTTAATGGACACACAGGCAGTTGCTTACTGCTACTCTCGGCAGCCAACTATTGCAGAAAATACACTAACAGGAACATGTTAAGTAAAATATGTGGTCGCTTGTGCGTCTCAGATCCTTCAAGAGCTAAGCATGGTTATGATATTGGATTGCAAATCACATAGGGTTAGACAGAACATTGTTAACCCTAAGGAAATGCTAGCTTAATGCAAACTTTTGATTTGAATCTGAAAAATCCAAGTTGTAAGACTGCTTCTGCAGACTTGGTTGAACAATTACTTCATTGAAAGCAGTGAATGCTAAGGACGAGACTGATTATTTCAGGCTGTTAGAGCTGGGAGATCCTGGACTTCTCCACATCATGGTCAAACAGGCAGTTGTGTTGTCACTGGACCGTAAAGATAGAGAGAGGGAGTTGGTCAGCGTGCTGCTTTGCCACGTCTCAGTCAGGGTGAGCATAAAGGGTATGATGCAATTCAGGGCCAGTAATATTGGTGGTGGTGTTCATGCTTTTTTCTCTGAACATTGAATGCATAGGTAGGAGTTATGTTAAACATGCCAATTCTATACATTAAGCTTTGTCATTACAACTAGATCTCCTCAAATGATCTTCTCAATTAGTTGGTCAGTTGTGCACAACGATCCTTGTCCTTGCATATCTCTGAGATTTGCTGACAGTTCTCCTGAACATGTCTACATGTAGCTGCTTAGTAGAGATCAGGTGAGCATGGGTATGACCAGGCTGTTAGTGGCAACGGATAACCTGTTGCTGGATTGCCCAGATGCTGTACGCCTTCTCTCACTCTTCCTGGGGCGAGCTATAGTGGATGAGATCCTCCCCCCTAGCTTTCTAACACATGTAAGGGGATCAAACATTCAGCAGAAACTTTTTATTTATGTGATGACATGCATCCCCCCATGTGATTGTATGCATCCACCCATGTGCTTACATACGTCCCCCCATGTGATTGTATGCGTCCTCCCCTTTGGTGTGGATGGGCTGCATATTTCTTCGCTGATATGTATTTCAGATGCAAGGAGGTAGACGCTCAGGATGCAAGTGGTCAATGAGAAAATGGAAATCTCTCCTGTTTATCTTCATGACTTAACCTGTTGCTTCTTGTACCCTGACTTCTCCTCTCCTTATTTTTTGTTCCTCAACAGAAATCGAGATGTAGAAATTTCCTTGCTAATCTTTTGTACTGCTGCAGGTGCTGCGCTCATTACCTGCTACCAGCCTAGGGGCCATCAGCGTGATCCGGTCAGCAGGGGCCATGCTGAGTGCCCGTCATGGTGCTGAGAGGCTTGCTGGGTGCTGGAAAGGGGGTGCACTGTCTCTAGACCAGATCAAGGAGAGAATCAAGGTAGGAAAGGGACGCACCATCACAGAAGAAGATGATAGAGACGTTTAGGGTACTGAAATGGTTGCAAATGTAGAGGCAGGCTAGATCATTGAAAAACTGGAGGTGATGTGGACATGAATCTGTGTGACTGAAAACTGGAGGTGATGTGGACATGAATCTGTGTGACTGAATACTGGAGGTGATGTGGACATGGGTATGTGTGACTGAATAACATCATCATAACATAAGGAACACCGCTTGTGTCTGACCCTCTGACAACGTCTCTGCATAGTACACTCTTTCAACAAAAATCACATAGGTAACTCCTTGACAGCTTGCCACATTGTCTAATATTTTCCATTGAAGCCATGCATGTGTGCTTCCGATCAGGGTGCTCTTGCTGAGTATGTGTCCAGTCGGGGTGTGTCAGAAGCATCTAGGTGCTTGTCTGAGCTGGGAGTGCCTTCTTACCATCATGAAGCTGTCAAGCAGGCCCTTGAGCTTGCCTTTGAGAATGTGAGGATCTAGGTTATGTCAGAAACACATGATTGTGGTATGACATCATGCATCAAAGCTCATGAGTCTGACTTGTAATTAAGGTTCGCCAAACATTTGAACAAGGAGCGCCCCGCCAGTTGAGCTGTCAGGCCTCTTAGCCCTCCTCTGTTATTATCCTAGCAGTGAAATGCATTTTTAACAGCTTTGTACACGTGACTTGCATGGCATTGCATATCACCTCACAAGCAACTCTGGCCAATTTGCTTTATCAGCTATCCATATTTGTGTTGCTGTTCTTCAGGTCAGTCATACTGAATGTGTAACAGCTTTGCTTCACTCTTGGTCAGACTCCGGTGTAGTAAATAGCACGCAGATGACTAAGGTGAGCTATCATTTTGTTTTGCTTGATTGTGACAGTTCTGCATGTCATAACTCATGTCTAGAGAGCCAAAGAGAGACATTCTGTTGATGTGGGACTGTGTGATGAAGAATGCCCAACAAAAGAGTTGCTTTCTACATTTCATCCAACTAGGGTTTCTTGCGCATCAAAGACAGATTGGATGAAGAGGCTCTAGATTTTGGCCCTCTCACAGAGAAAACGTTCTTGTCGATAGTGAAGACAGGGACCATGACAGGCTGGCTTTCCTTAGAGTCATAAAACTTAGAAGTAGGAGTGCAAACACAAACACTGAATGAGCCAACCCTAATGGCTAACACAGCAGCAGAAGAAATTAATATGCTGCATTCCATATTGTGTTTTTGCATCCAGATTTTTATAAATACTCTGCCATATCTTGTATCTCTAAGCTCCAGCACAGAATGTTTGCTGAGTGCTTGTTTAGATGCAGCTGAACGCAATCAATGAGCTGGGCATGCGTAGTATGCGTGGCCATGTGTGAACACCCGCTACTGCTCCGCAGTCGTCAGGGATGTCAAAATACATGAATTCATCAGGCTATTTGAGTTAACACCTCGATAGCAAATTTGATTTTTTAACAAATATTGTGTCTGTCCTAACGGTCGTGCTTTGCAAGCATGTAGCAAAAACAATCGAATTCGCGTCGGGGCTTTAAACGAGCGGATCGGTCCTTTGCATCCGCTGCCTAGGAATGTTCAGTCAAGTAAAGCAATCACTTTACATATGCAAATTAGGCATTGAAAGCTGCAAACAAATACCTAGAAGTCAATTCCTCGCGGCGGACGTCAGTTTTTTCATAAATGTTTGGAGGGACATGCAGATCAGTACCTGCCTTTGCTCTGAGCATGCTCATCATTTCAGGTAACAGTGCATAGCATGCAATGTTGATGGCATGATTTGCTTCTGATGAGTCACTTGCTAAAAGGCCTTGTAAACTGGGCCATGCCACATGTTGGAAGCTCAAGAATTGTGCAAACGGCATACTCCTCTCATCGGCACTTGCTCAATAGCACTCAGTAAGCCCCTGCTGACACCAGGCTACATTACCTGTATTTAATAAGAGTTAGTTGATTTGAGCATGTTGAGGTTTTAATGCTGTCAATCGCATAATGTTTTATTTTCAACACGATGACTGTCCTGTAGCCAAATGTTCTTGAAGCGTACCTAATCTCATTTCCATTTTGATCAGAGCCTCAAATTCCACAAACTCCTCTTTATGGCCTAGTACAAAAGTCTACAACAGCTCCCTTCTTCTCATGACCTCGTCAAACTGCACCAACAGCACCAATCACACAAGTAACTCCTCAGGCTACCTGTTGCCCTGCAACTTCACCACCAGCGGGAACAATACAAACACCTCACGAATCAACTCTACAAACCTGAGCATGCCAGTGGGTGATGGCAACACCCAAGGTAAAGCCGCTACCATCCCTACAGACCTCCCCAACCCTGTCAACAACACGTCTAATTATGGAGGTTTTAACTTCACCAACTTCACGGACTACAGTGGTGGCGGAGGCGGGAATGATACCATTTTCATGAACTTAACAGACTATGGGACAGTCTTGAACATCACTGGAGTCTCTCTCAGTGGTACCTTATCTGGCCCCAGTGTGAATGCCTTCAAATCTGCATTATCCTCAACATTGGTGAGACTACTACTTGCGTCATACACCCCTTTCCCTCAACAAGTGTGTTTGTTATCCACAATTTTCTGGTTGCAACCTCATCTGTAGTGATTGCTTTGATGTTGATCACCTTTGCAAGGATGAGGCATCAGGTTAAGACAGAAACCTGCTGCAGGGCGGTTAAAGAATGCAAATGTACCAAAATTTATTTAAAGACGAATCAAAATCACATCATATCACTGCTATCTGTATTATGTGTGCTTATTCTAGAGCTCCTGAGAATCCAACAGCATCTCACTAGGAAGGTGTAAGACTGGTCTCTGCATAATTACTGTCACAGAACATGATTATTGCTTTGCAGCTCACTCTCTCAATGTTACCAATGAACATCAATTTGGACTAGAGTCTGTCTTAAGTTAGTCCTTTCTTCTCACATGGATTCAATCATGTTCTGACCCATCTCACGCAATGGATTCAAGTGTATATTGAATCTGCTCAAATGCATCTGAAGTTATACTTCACCTCTTCTAACTTGCAGAGCTCACTGCTACATTTTGTGAACATGGTCTTCGGGAAGCGCTAAGGTCTATTAGTAGCTTACAGTCTCAAACTGAATTATGTTAAAATAAAATTCCTTAAAACATGGCACTAGACCTCATGGCCTGGTATCTGTATGCAAATCTAGTCCAACATACTTGCAAAATCTTGTACATACTCCATGTTTTTGCATCTGTACAGAATTTCGAAACAAATCAGTCTTGGAATTATACATTAATCAAATATGTTTTGCTTTTTGCTTCATAAAGACAAGAAATTAAAGCACAGCCTTTTGTAAGTACCATGTTATGTAGATCACAGACAGAAATTACATGCTATGTACCTTCGTCAGGCATGGTGCCTACTTAAGTGGCAATACTAGAACTTATTGATGATTCATAATCAAGAGCGTATTTTTGCTTTGTCACCATCTTTTTCTAGTAATGAGTGCCAAGGATGAGAGCATCACAACAACTGCAATGTTGACATGCAGTATCTTAGACTGTCAAGACCCATGACTACTGATCTTAGCTCCATCGTTAAGCACTCTCATAAAATCTGAAACATAGAAATACAAACAGCGTTGGTTGCAATATTCAATGGATTTTCTATGTGTTGAAATTGCATCACTTCATTTTACAGAATACTAAGCATGGTCTTGCAGATTCATGCGATCGATAAGCGCAACTAGCTCCCCCTCAAATGCTTCCATGAGCTGATATTGGCCTTGATTCATGGCTAATTGTGAAACTTTGGATATCTGAGAAATTATAAACAAAGCATTCAAAAAAGATGAAAGCCTGTCATCTGAAATTGATCACGCAAATTGTGTCATAAATGGCCTGGAAGGCCCAGGCTTTAAGATACATAATAGACTCAACAATGCTTCCTCTCTTGGGATTATTTAAACAAGAGAGCTCATCATGTTGCACACTCTCTATAATGAACTCATCTGAACTCATCTGATCACTACAGAGTTGTTTGATCCCACATACCTGATCTACAACAGAGCTGGAAGCATCTTGAATGGTGGCTGCCATATTTCTTATTACGCTGGGAGTCATTGCAGGTCGATGTTCCATACAGCTCATGTAGCCTTGGCTGTAACTCCCCGCTAAAATAAAGTTCTTAAAAACCAGTGTCCCTCCACACTTTGCATAGTTCACATCTTTTGTGGTCACATTCAAGTTTGGCAAATCATTCCAGATGGGCTGCAAGATAGGAATGCATAATAAATACTTGAGGCTTAATGCATGAAGGCAACTCAGCATAATAAATACTTGAGGCTTAATGTATGAAGGCAACTAGTCAGCATAATAAATACTTGAGGCTTAATGTATGAAGGCAACTAGTCAGCATAATAAATACTTGAGGCTTAATGCATGAAGGCAACTAGTCAGCATAATAAATACTTGAGGCTTAATGTATGAAGGCAACTAGTCAGCATAATAAATACTTGAGGCTTAATGTATGAAGGCAACTAGTCAGCATAATAAATACTTGAGGCTTAATGCATGAAGGCAACTAGTCAGCATAATAAATACTTGAGGCTTAATGTATGAAGGCAACTAGTCAGCATAATGAGCAGATGATGACATGAAGCAGGTTTTAGTCTGTAAGACCTGTACTGCTGATGCAGGTTTTAGTCTGTATGACCTGTACTGCTGATGCCAATCAAAGCTCAATGTTAGGGTCATGATGATGCAGAAAGCTTTCAGGTGAAGATAGCTTGGCTGACCTCAGCTGAGGAAGATTACTACAGCATTCAAAAGCATAGATTTGTCAAACTTTGTAAGTTATGAACACCACAAGCAGTATCACAGATTAGGTCAGGGTTGCAAGGTTGTGAACACCATGAGCAGTATCACAGATTAGGTCAGGGTTGCAAGGTTGTGAACACCATGAGCAGTATCACAGATTAGGTCAGGGTTGCAAGGTTGTGAACACCATGAGCAGTATCACAGATTAGGTCAGGGTTGCAAGGTTATGAACACCATGAGCAGTATCACAGATTAGGTCAGGGTTGCGTAGTTTCTGAGCTCTGTTGGACAGAGAATGCACCTTGAGCTTTCTGTTGGACAGAGAATGCACCTTGAAAGTGTACCTTAATCATCTCAGTATTGCTCCTGCTTGAAAGTGTACCTTAATCAACTCAGTATTGCTCCTGAGTCCAGCTCTGACATTTGTTACTGAGGATACTGCAGCCCCCCATGCCGTAGCTCCCAGCTGACATTCAAGGACATGATCCACTCTAGCATCCTCCACAGAAATATCCTTGCTTGTTAACTGTGTGTACAAATCTTTGCCTTGATTAGTTTGATAAACCTGAAAGATGAGGAGCCAGTCAGGATTCATACACGACCTCATGCAGCAGGATTCATACATGACCTCATGCAGCAGGATTCATACATGACCTCATGCAGCAGGATTCATACATGACCTCATGCAGCAGGATTCATACATGACCTCATGCAGCAGGATTCATACATGACCTCATGCAGCAGGATTCATACATGACCTCATGCAGCAGGATTCATACATGACCTCATGCAGCAGGATTCATACATGACCTCATGCA
>BEGY01000044.1:141242-182041 GCA_002335675.1 Chlamydomonas eustigma | reverse complement strand
CCAGCTCTGACATTTGTTACTGAGGATACTGCAGCCCCCCATGCCGTAGCTCCCAGCTGACATTCAAGGACATGATCCACTCTAGCATCCTCCACAGAAATATCCTTGCTTGTTAACTGTGTGTACAAATCTTTGCCTTGATTAGTTTGATAAACCTGAAAGATGAGGAGCCAGTCAGGATTCATACACGACCTCATGCAGCAGGATTCATACATGACCTCATGCAGCAGGATTCATACATGACCTCATGCAGCAGGATTCATACACGACCTCATGCAGCAGGATTCATACATGACCTCATGCAGCAGGATTCATACATGACCTCATGCAGCAGGATTCATACATGACCTCATGCAGCAGGATTCATACATGACCTCATGCAGCAGGATTCATACATGACCTCATGCAGCAGGATTCATACATGACCTCATGCAGCAGGATTCATACACGACCTCATGCAGCAGGATTCATACATGACCTCATGCAGCAGGATTCATACACGACCTCATGCAGCAGGATTCATACATGACCTCATGCAGCAGGATTCATACATGACCTCATGCAGCAGGATTCATACATGACCTCATGCAGCAGGATTCATACATGACCTCATGCAGCAGGATTCATACATGACCTCATGCAGCAGGATTCATACAGACCTCATGCAGCAGGATTCATACATGACCTCATGCAGCAGGATTCATACATGACCTCATGCAGCAGGATTCATACATGACCTCATGCAGCAGGATTCATACATGACCTCATGCAGCAGGATTCATACATGACCTCATGCAGCAGGATTCACAGTAATTCTTCTGTGCATTATCTGCATGCGAACGATTAGGTAGGTACTCACTTTGTCTCTCTTGCCTTTAACATTGCTGCGAAATAGCTCAGAAGCTGGTATGGAATTGATGACATCTGCCGCAACTTTCCCAGCATTTCTGTATATGGCCACAACTTGCCCAGGTTCAAACAACCGTTGCAACTCTCGGGGAGGAGTTGACGGAACACCTGGCACTCTAGGAAACAGAGAAAACGAAGTATCAATAGCTGGCTCTCCTCCAATTTTGAACATCTGCTACAAAGCAAATATAAATCATTTCCATACTTTAGCAGCAGATGCAAAGGACTGTACCTATTTAAGCATATCCTATCAATCAGTTCTTGCTTTCGGCCAGTTTTTGATAGCGTCAGCCTGGCAAGAATTCCCCTTAGTTGTTCTACTTTCAAGTCCTGTAGCTTAACACCAGCCCTTATGCCTGATCTGACGTGTTCCAGTTTAGTGGACTCTGGCTCAACGCTCCGCCTAATTTTCTCAACGCGTTTCAGCTCACATAGTGTCAGCAGACCAAGCTCGTGCTCCGTAGCTTCTGTCATTGGCAGATTAAATATACGTCTACATTATGATGTGGAGCACGCAGCAGGTACACGCACCGCGCGTGCGTGTTATGTATGTAATGTTAGTGGTGATACCACCTTGCACCTAGATAACTATACAAATACATCAACACAAATACTTATGAGCGATCAGTTTCGATGGAATAAAGAGAGACGCACGTGCAGCTCCCGTTTTTGAAGTAAAAAACTCTCTCTGTTCAGACGTTGTGAATGTAAATTTCCCTGTATTTGTACAGGGAAATTTATGTATTTTGTATTTTATGTATTTCCCTGTATTCCTTATTCCTTTTTCGACTGTACGTAATATCTTGCATACCCACGCCAACCTCCTCTGGACATCAGCCTTATCACTACGACATCATCGCCCATACCATACAACACGTACAACAATTACTAATGGATCTTGCCCTATCTGTTCTTTCCCACATGATACCCCCAGCCACCTTTTTGGTGGCTGTACTCACCCTCACTTGAAAGCACTATACATCCTGCGCCATGACCAGGCAGTATGCCGGTTACAATCCACGCTCCGCAATTAGGAGACTCTATTATGATCATGGATGCTACTTCCACCTCTCTGGTGTCATCTCCACTCGACTACCCACTTGGCTCACACCCCGCATACCTCCCCACCTCCCACCGACCTTTGATCCCCAAAAATTACGTCCAGATATCCTTCTCATTGAAGGCTTCAGTCACTCACATTACAATCATCTCCTCTCTAACGGTCTCCTCTGCCCCACACATCGCCACTACCATAAAAACATATCTACCCTCCAATCTACTTGTACACTCCACATCATTGAGGTGGGATATACTTCTGATACCTCATATTACCACAACACTCACCCGCAAATCTAGTCAGCACCTTCTTCTCTGTCAAGTACTTACATTCAATGGTTGGCGCCTTGCCCTCTCAGCCCGACATGACTCCCATGCCCTGCTCCGTCCGGTTTCTGTCCCCTCTCTTTCCACTTTTCCACCTCCCCCCCTCCCTCCTATTTCTTCTCCTTCGCACTTAACACCTATTCCTCCTATTCCATTCCCTTCCAGCACCCCTACCGTACATCTTATTCTCATTGGTGTAAGTGGTACTTTATTTTATCCTCTCCCAACAACTTTGCACCTCTTAGGCATCTCCATACCGGCTGCTCATCGGCTATACCGCTCTCTGACTAGTCACTCCATTTTCTCTTTCTCCTGCATCCTTCGCACCCGTCGTAAACTTGAACACTCATTTCCCCCTCCCATTCTTTTGGATCATCCTCCCAAGCTTTTTCATACTTTTGAACGGTGAGGCAGAGTTCTTCTGTCCTCTACGTCAAGCTACGCTTCGGCGTTTTATTGTTATTATTATTGTACCTAAATGTATCTGCTTGAAACTTAGCTAAACATTAAGAAGAGAGAATATAATTTCTTCCTTAAGCCTTGAGCATTACCTATTGCAGCCCAATGCAACCATTATTTTGGGGTTATGACAGCCAATAATGCTTCTTGGCAGGTTTTGTTTTATTTGAAAAGTGAGTAATCACACGTCAGACTTGCAGATAAAAATCAGAAGGGCGAGAGTACAATGTAATTTGCTACCAGAGTTATTATTGATAGATTTGTGAGAGCTGAGAAGCACAAATTACACAAGACGGAAGTACACTCACAGACTTGCACATCAACATACCCTCAAAGCGCAGCAAGTGTTTTCCCAGCAGAAACAGCAGTACAAGCGCTGGTGTTGCTTGCCTCCCCACCTATCCCACTACCAGTAGCAGACAGTAGAGATAAAGCATGAGCATGATGAGAAGCAAGGACCCTCTGCTTTGACCCAAGCTTGAAGGAACAGTAGCACCATATGGCACAAGCGCTTACTCCAGCCACAGCTACCCCAGCCTGGCCTAAGTGCAGCTGAACATCTGCAATAAATCCAAGTTACTGAGCAGGAATCCTTCAAATTTGAAATAAGGGTGTCAAAAGTGCCTTCATTGCAACTATACAACATGATCTTTAGAACAAGTACATTCTATTCACTTGGGAGTGCTGCAAATATTGACCACACAATCAGTATCGGCAACCTAAACCCCCTCAACCGGCTGTATAGGTAGCTGAGTTAATCATCCCACGTTACAATAAGCTGCAGCATCAGAAGCTTAGTTTTTGACCAGGGGGGCATGGAAGCAGCTCTTCACATCAGCATCAACATGCTTACCAAGCACCTCGAACACCCTTTACCTCAGCATCAACCTGCTTACTAAGCACCTCAAAGACCCTTTACCTCAGCATCAGCCTGCTTACTAAGCACCTCAAAGACCCTTTACCTCAGCATCAACCTGCTTACCAAGCACCTCAAACACCCTTTACCTCAGCATCAACCTGCTTACCAAGGACCTCAAACACCCTTTACCTCAGCATCAGCCTGCTTACTAAGCACCTCAAACACCATTTACCTCAGCATCAACCTGCTTACTAAGCACCTCAAACACCCTTTACCACAGCATCAACCTGCTTACTAAGCACCTCAAACACCCTTTACCTCAGCATCAGCCTTACCTAGAGCTTCAGAAACCTTACAACATTAGTATCAGCCTGCTTACCTAGAACTTCAAACATAAGGGCTGCCATCGTATCCCCAAGTCGCTGCACCACAGCATCTATCGTCACCTTGGCCTTGTACTTCTCCTCTCTACTCACAACTGTGAACAACACCTCGCGAGCGGGACGGACCAGAGTGTATCCTAGCAGCTTCCGGATCACCTCTCCCAGGGCCACCACCTGGAAGATGGTCAAAGTCAATGAAGGCAAAAATTAGAGGACAGGCGTTAATAAGTCTTGTGAAAAGGTACCTTATAAAGGAGCACACCTTCTACTTGAGCTAGCGCCTGACAACTCAACGCTGCCAACACAATATTTCTTACAACCAATTCTGTCCTTAAACGTCACACATCCAATACTATAATTGCGATTTGCCAGGAAGCATGAAATGCATTTATTGGCATATGGCCTAAAAACCCTTTTTCTTCTTCAAGAAGTGCAAGAGCTACTGTTTCCGTGTACCGTTGTGCTAGGCCACACTCCAACACTCGCAATGAGAATGGCACATGTGACAGGGAAGCATGCTAGGGCTGCTGTAACACCTACAGCCCTGAGAAGGTGACCTGTGGATGATGGAACGACGAAGCCATTAAAAAACAAAATGTTGACCAATGATCATAATTCGACAACTGCATTATGAGAGGGTACAGCAGCCCACAATCATGAGTGAATTCACTTAAAATCTGTCTTATGTTTCTAGCAGGCAGAGCCATTGCACTTGTGAAGACCGTTACCTACTGTCTTATGAATAATATTGCAAAAGCCTATTTTATAACATCAGGACATAAATAAAATAAAAGTGAATGACCTGGCATGGCATGACTACTGTGCACAAGTGGAGCAGGTCCAATGCAACAGTCTACTTAAATTCAGCACCGCATTAGCTCAGCCGTGTAGAACAGCAGACTAGTCAAATATCAGCTCATCAACATGGCAGTAGCTTAACAAATGTCGTTCCTACTAGTTTGAATGTGCTCTTTGTCATATCCTTACCTGTTGCAAACATCTGTAACATAATGGTGACAAGAGCTGACAGGCTATAAACTGAGGCAAAGAATGCAGTACGGTTGTTGCTGTCCTTCACCACTGAAGCCACCACTAGAGAGCGCTGGAAATACATGAGTGAGCCTACATTATCCACACAAGTGCAATCACAAGTATAGAATATTTACACAATAAGCAATCATATGAACAGGATTATTGGGTACAACTGTTCATGGAGAGACCCAAGGCGGGGGGCACTGGCCTAGTGCTTTAAGACAGGTTGGCTGAATGGTTATTTTACGTCCTGACTGCCTCCCTGATGTTAAATCATGTAGTAAGCAGCAGGCCTGAAAAAGAGTGAGGTTCTTACCCACAACATACGTCATCATCAGATAAGCACAGAGGAGCAACAAGTATGGGGAGGCAAGAATAAGTGTGAAGCTCTGCGTGACCTGCACAGTGCAGCAGTAAGCAGTACACAATCTATTAGGAATGGGGTTTTCAACTTCCGTTCTCATGCTGATGGAGCTTCATGAACTGTGCTTCGTTTCCACATTATTTGCTAACTTCTTTCTCTGCTTCCATTTATCAATAACTGGCCAGAAGACTTCAATATTGGGTCAATCAATCAAGACATCATGCATGACACAGTCCTGAAGTCAAGACACAATAAACCTGTCTAATTACAAGCTTAGTTATCATCATTATTATGATGTGCCTCATGATGAGCCACATAGTGAGCCACCTGGGCTGCTTGAGCTGTATGGGCAAAACAAGATGGAAAATAACGTACAGCTTTGCATTCACCTGTTGTAAGAATCGGCTTGCTCGCGATCCTGTAGAGCTACCACTGCCACCTCGTGATGAGTCAGCAAGCATAGGCCTCCCTCCGCCTGCTCGCCAATCCATGCTGCTTTCAACTGGGGAGAGTTGACTTGACTTAGATGACGTTGGTATGGAATCCACACTACTTGCATCTGCAGTAAATCGCTTCCCACCTGCAGCAAAGACAACACCACACATAATCCTTAAAAGATCCTCAAGCTACAAAGCAGTACAGTGAGCGCAATGCTCTATTTTTAACTCTTAACATCATGTGACTAAGAATGCACTCTTTTGCTTCATGATCTTATGCTACAAAGAAAATCAGATATTATTTGGGTAGATTGAGTGTCAAGCCCAATACTAAATCATAATCATGATTAAAAAAGAGCATCATCTCCCGTTGTGAACCCTCACCCCCAGGCCGCAGAACCCTGGAAGACAGGAAGGCTGCACAATACATCAATACCGCGGAGAAAAAGATGAGCCCATGCACTGGTCCGCCATCTTTCTTGCCTGCTGCAATCTTTGCCACTGCAGCTGTCACTAACGATCCAACCAACTGACCTAGAGTCCCCCCTACCAGCGCCATAATCACAGCAGACAGACAGTCCATGAGGCCCAACAATGCCCTTATCATGATCTAGGAGTGCTTGAGACAATGCACAGACTCAGGGCCTCTAACAGGGCAATATAAAGTGTTATAAGGAACCTCCATTTGTCTACTACAAAGCAATATCGAGAGCTTCTTCTGATAACATAAACTCAAAAAAAGCAGTGCGTGCTTAATGATGTAATTACGCTCATGATTTGATGACGTCCCTGTTGATACCTGCACTGCCTAGTTTATTGACACACGTACTGCCTATATTGATACATGCACAGCCTAAACTCTAAACCCTTTATACCTGCACTGATAAAGCCAAACAATCTGCTAGCAGCCTCGGAGGAGAAGACGTCAGTGCACCTGCAGCGGCAATGATTAGTGACCAGTCATGCAGAGTGCATTGAGAACATGAGAATACTCCTGCATGAAACACACCATGCAACTATCTCCTGCATGAAACACACTGTGCAACCATCTCCTGCATGAAACACACCATGCAACTATCTCCTGAATGAAACACACCATGCAACTATCTCCTGCATGAAACACACCATGCAACCATCTCCTGCATGAAACACACCATGCAACTATCTCCTGCATGTAACACACCATGCAACCATCTCCTGCATGAAACACACCAAGCAACCATCTCCTGCATGAAACACACCATGCAACTATCTCCTGCATGTAACACTGACCAAGCAACTAACACCACTGCTGATACTTAAAGCAGCAGGCTCCTGGACACCGCAGTGTTAATACTGATGATCTGTTAGACCAAACTCCCTGGTGTCAACCTGCCTATCTCCTTCAAAATCAATTCATCATGAAATTAACAATAATGTCAATATCATGATGCAAATTACATGATGCTACAGCTCTAGAAAACTTATTTTACTTAGGTAAGCTCCATTGTTTGGAGGGAACATTATCTGCTGTATAACATGGAAATAAGATAACCTACCGGGCCCAGATTGCACTTATTGCTACAAGGTTCTGCACGTTGATGAAAATGTAGAAGGCTGCACGGACCTGATCAGGCATTAACAGCAAGCAATTAAGGAGAAAAAGAAAAAGCAATAATCAGCAACTGCTCAAGGGCGGTCTTATCTGTCAAGTAATGTCATAAGCTTTAGAACCTTCTCTGCGTTCAAAAACCTTGGATGCAATTATCTAAATTATCTTGACCTTGGATTCATCAAGTAAAAATGCAACCGACCTGCAGATTAATTATCCTTACTACCATTGTCATCATGCTAGCAGCGGCCATGGCAGCCCCTTAACTCAACATCATGTCATCATTCATGCTGCTTACTAATTTCTGGAACTTGTCTAATGATGCATTCCCAGTATATACAGCACCCCTTGAGTCAGCAGGTGAAGGGGGAGCAGGTGGAGGAGGGGAGCGAGGCGAAATATGTCCGTCCTTCTGCGATGAAATCCCAGCAGCTTCCCCCGTCAGTTCATAGACAGCATTGCTGAACAGCCGGATTGTGGCTTGGGCTTGGGCATTAGACATGTAGTACAATAAGTAGAATCCTGGTAACAACATAGGAAGGTCAATCCTTACATACAGGATGCAGGGTACAAACTTTCTCATTCATGAAAACAAAGATAGTGGTTGAATTGTGCATCACAACATGCAAACATTGAAGATAGAGGGCTACCTTGGCTCCAGTTGGAGCTCACCCATCAAAGTTGTTGCAACAATTGTGTAGAACTGCCTCAAAGAAGCCTCCTTGGATACACCCTTTGAACACATTGTACAGATAGTAGCACCATGGACTTGAGGTGTTGGTGAAGAGAAGTAACTTATTCAGTTATTGTAACTGCTGTTAAATGACAGGCTTGACAATCATTGCACAATTCAGCACACTCAAAAAACCACGTCAGTGTGACTAAATCAGGTTCAAGCTGACTAGAGGTTTAAGACAAACTTACGTGACGAGACAAAAAAGCACTCGTGAGAGGACTTGCCACAACAGTTCCTATCAAGGTGCAAGTGAACAGCTTTGGAAGTATGTCAGTGCCTGCTTGGAGGAAGTGTAGTGCAGAGCTTGTCTCATATTGCAGAACATACTTTGAGGTCAGAAGCATCATATTACTATAATCCAGGAGATTTCATGCATATTGCATTTGTATTTGCATTGGGCAATAAAGACTATGATGAGCCTTTAACATATTTGCATTGGGCAATAAAGACTATGATGAGCCTTAAACATATTTGCATTGGGCAATAAAGACTATGACGAGCCTTTAACATATTTGCATTGGGCAATAAAGACTATGATGAGCCTTTAACATATTCGCATTGGGCAATAAAGACTATGACGAGCCTTTAACATATTTGCATTGGGCAATAAAGACTATGATGGGCCTTTAACATATTTGCATTGGGCAATAAAGACTATGACGAGCCTTTAACATATTTGCATGGACAGCAGCCATAAGGATGTCTGTGCTTCTAGTCTGCAACAATTATACTCGCACCCAGGGCTATCCCAGCCTCTTCTCTCAAGGGCACCACCACAAAATAGGATGCAAGGAGCTGTAACAAATAAAAATAAAAAAAGAGTCCATTTTCAGGTCTCACTGAGTGCATCACCTACTCAGTTTATATTATGAAAGACAAGTACTATCCAGTAGCAAGAGTGTCCTTGAAATGCTGTAGTGCTGGCTCATTGTCCTTAGAAGCCCAATACTCACACAAAAAAGAGTGAGAAAGCTGTAGCACACTGGTGCAACCTGAAGTGCAGATTGTACATCAACGTCAGTGCAGATACTGTCATGAGTGTTACAGTAGAATGCAACATCATGAAAATGTACTAATACGAAGCATGTGAATTGACAATCCCTGTATTTGCATGAGGTTGTGAAGCATGCACAGATGCAACATTTTAATAAGTATCTTGAAGATGCTGCAGATACTAGCTGCACATATCAGGAATGAGGCATTTATCCTGTTGGCTCTGGAGGGAAAAGAGCTCAGGAAGAGCAAAACTATGGGTGCTATCATTTACATCAAAAGCCGTATGACTCATTGTAGATACAGCAGATCATGTAGATAAACAATGCGGGCCTTGAGTCAATAATGAATCATTTCAGGCAGTAGCAGTAGCAGTAATAACATTAGAACACTAAGCAAATAAGAGGAGTTGAAACACACAAGAAGAAATGTAGATAGACAGAAGCTGCTGATAAGAGGAGGACACACCTCAACATCTGATACAGATACAAAATATCGTAGCAGCTGGAGATATGACATGTGGTCTTGTCTTCGATCATTGATGTTTTGGCCAGGTGTGGTCGAAGAGGAAACTCATACTGGGGTAAGTCCTGTCTGAGCTGAGTACTGCCCTTCTAAGCTTCAGTGGTGCGAGCTACGAAAATGATGTATTACACATCATGGACAAAGCTGTCTACAGACACAGCTGTAGTGAGGCTGATAATTACATCCACAAGTGTGAACGGCGACAACTTTCGGCTTAACTTTCAAAATTTGAGACACATGGGAGATGTGACATTTTAATCAAAAACATTTAGCTGACTCCTTGATTTAAAGAATAATTCCATTGAAAGAGAGTTCAAAAATCATGCAGCCGAAGCTGCGAAATGCATCACGAATTCATTTGAGGAGCCGTAACTCGTACTATTCTTAATATCATGGCGGGAAATAAAGGCAAAGTAACTTTAAATGCCACGATCTTGAGGAAATCTGTAATCAGATTTTAATTGCCATGGGAAGGAGCTTTCACATTCAATTATGATAAATTTGAGGTAAATAATAGACAGCATCACCGCCCCGGCCTCTTGGGTGGGGTAGCAGCAGACCCTCCTCTGGACGCTCCTCTGGTGAGGGGTCTGGGTGGCGGCCCTCTATTGCTTCTCAATGGAGCCTCCTCTTCACTTCCGCCATCACTATCCTCCTCATCCTCACTCTCTGGCACCTGCCGGCGAGCCATGGTAGAGCGACCAGCTGGGGTAGGTCTCCCTCCTGAAGGTGCTGATGTCACACCTCTATCCCCCCTACCAGCAGAGGAACCAGCTCTGCCCAAAGCAGGCCCTCTACCTCGCCCTCCTGGCCCAGCAGGTCTTCGGGCCATGGTATCATTCACTTCACTACCATCTGAATCCTCCCCATCATTGCTCCCATAAGACTGTGTGTCCATTTCGCTTTGGCGCTGTCCAGCGCCGCTGCCGCGTCCCGCGGCACCTCGACCTGCAGCGCCATCCATTCCTTTGCCTCCCGTTCTACCTGCCACACCAGACGGAGGCCTCCGTACTCCATAACCATCATCATTGCTAGGATTGCCCTTTTGTCCTCTCAAGGCACCTCCACCTCTGCCCATGCCCAGCAGGCCAACACCACCCTTGCTGCTTGAAGGGCCAGCTCCAGTACGTTTTGCTACAGGCTCTGGTTCACTGTCATCATCATAGTTGTCTGAATCGTCACCCTGAACAGTAAAAGAATATTCAATGAAAGTCAATAAAAGACCCCCGCTGTCCACAAGCCGAATATGTTCAGGATCCTTTACATTCTATACATTGCAAGTCAAAGAAACTAGAGAGCTGGATAACACCTTTACTAAGATATTCACTATATTATTCACTAAGTCGTTACAGTGCGCAGTAAACTACTGCTTCAACAACTCATTTCACGCTTCTGGCATGTTTGATCTTTCTATAAAAGTATTCTCACATCAATGATGTTTTCAAGTGCAGCAGTGCCCTCCGTTGCAAACTCACTTTTCTAGCATTGGATGGCCCAGGCCTTTGCTGCTGAATAGATGATGCAGAGGCTGGGCCTGGTGGCCCCTTCCGACCAAATATTGGATTCCCATGCACCTTTTCTGCAGGCCCTTCGCTCAGAATAAAAAACAAACTTTGATTGTAAAGGTACAGAAGTCTAGATTACATGACATGGTGCTCTACAGACTTGCACGAAGGTGTGGCTTGCAGCTGTAAAGCTCTAATGATTTCAATGAAAGCAGCATAATAAGTGAAGCAAGTTCACGTGACAGTTATGAGAGAATCATCCTAAACCCAGTTCTAATATATGTGCATTAGTGATCCATGCTGGAAATGAAACCATGATCAAATCAGAATGGAGATATGATACATTCCAAGCACAAAAGCTCATGCTGTAATGGAGATGTGATCATTTCCAAGCATAAAAGCTCAAGCTTTTGAAACATTAAGGTTCAGCTGATTTACTCAGCTGTAAAAATGTACGACTATGACTTTAAGCTGATATCAGAAGAGGCCTCATCTAATTTCACACCTGGCCTCCTTCTCTGTCCCATCTCAATATCATTGGCAGCAAGGCCTGTCCGCGGTGGGGGCCCTGCAGAAACTCCCTCTAGAGATCTCTTATGAACCAACCAACCAACATAACAGACCCCTCCAATCATACACAAGCCAAAAGGGACAAGCAGACCTATCAAAACATCGTCTGTAATGGTTGTAGTGGTTATGGAGATGGGAGGACGAGGTGGAGGAAATGGAGGATATAAGACTGAGGATGAAGGAGAACCTGGAGGGTTTGGAGGAGCAGGATGAGGTGGAGGGGAGGGATGGGGTCCTGGTGGGGCTGGAGGTGGAGAGGGCGGGGCAGGAGGCTTAGGAGGTGGAGGGGGCCGCGGAGGGATAGGAGGTGGACTAGGAGGTAACAGAGGAGGTGAGGGAGGTAAGGGTGGACTTGGCGGGGAAGGAGGAGGGCGTGGTGGGGGGCGGGGGCTAGGTGGAGGTTTTGGAGGGGAAGGAGGGGGTCTTGGGCTGGGTGGTGGCTTAGGAGGTGAGGGTGAAGGTGGTGGAGCAGCAGGTGGAAGTGTTGGCCTTTGAGGCGCATCGGGTGGTAAGAGAGGCGGATTATTGAGAGGTGATAAGGGGGGAGGGAGTGTGCCAGCATTTGCAACAGGGGAATTGCTGACTTGCAGAAATACGTCAGGAGCTGGGACGGAAGGTGTAACTTGGATTTTTGAGGGCATGGATTCTAGTACGAACGGTGGAGGGGAAGGAGGCCACGGTGCATACGGCAAATATGGGAATCCGGGAGGAGGTTCTGTTTCTGAAGTTTGACCTGATTTCACATGGAAGGGATGAGTATAATTTACAACAGCTGAGACAATTTATAATTGTCACGCTATGAGATCATCAGTGTCACCACTCTACTACATGCTGCCTGGAGAACAAGTTTCTATAGTTGCTTAATATTCTCTTGTCAGTAGCAAGAATTTGTTAAGGCCATATAAATGATCATTGGGAGAATGCTTGGCGGGCGACGAGCTAGAAAGACACTTCACATGCATGAATATTTTTTTTGTAAATTGAATCCTGCTTACCTTTCGCATAAAAGCAGAACAACGATAAAATGAGTGAGCAAAATATTACTTGTCGACGGCAAGGGTCATCAGTATGAAGCAAAGTCATTCAAGTTTATTCAATCTCTTTACGCATCCATCGTTGGGATTGTCGACTGTGCGTTTAATCAAACTTGTTCCAGTTTGACCAGCTGATTACGTATTCATGGGAATCATGCGCATTAATAATAGCTAAAAAAGTATTGCAGAATTCCTGTTCTGACGCGGGAAGTTTCCTTTCCTCCGCTGTTGTGTGACCAGTGTGTCATCAGATTAAGGCTTCCTTCTTTATTCATTTCAAATTAGATTCGTGATAGGGATGAGAAGTTCCATTTAACGAGTTGGAATTAAACGAAGGCACCAACCCACACATCGTGGTTCCTAACTTCTTACTCAATTGGAAGGCTCAATTATGTTATCGCTTCCTCAATGCATAAGGGGGTCGCCGTGGTGTTGTATGCGCAGACGAGTCACTGTAAGAGTCATCATCAGCTGCACTTGTTGTTACAGCTTGATGTCTGGTGGAAGCATACGTTTTTGAGGGTTGGGTCATCTTGGGTGAGATTAAAGCTGTGGAGGGAGGACGCCGAAAGCCGTAGCTGCTGATATCAGCTGCACCACCTCGAGCAGATGACGAAATCATTCCATTGTAGGCAGCACTCTGTGCTAAGCTCCTAGCATTGTACTCTCTCCTCCTACCCGGAACATTGGAAGATGAGGCTACTCCTCCTTCCATCCTACTGCTTGTATTGCCTGAGGAAGTATGCCTGATGCCTGGCCTCCCTGAGTCAGTGCTGGGGTCAGTGCTGCTGCTGATTCTTCTGTGCACTCCAGGAGCAGCAGTAGTTGCTGCATAGCTGGTATTCTGTCTCATATCATCTGCAGGTTCATGAGTGTCACTCCCAGGGGCTGAGGAGAGATCGGAGTCCTGTGAGAGGAATGGAGATGTGAGTTTTAGGACTTGAAATGACATGTGACACAACCTTTGATGATTTTGAAAGCACCACACCAAGCTTTTTTATATTATTTACTATTGAAATCAAATGTATTGGATTCATCAGAGGCCATGCATGATTTAAACCCCCAAAGCCACCGAGTCCTAAAAGCTACTCATCATCCTGAGAAGATCACCTCAGCACTCAAATCCTCCTGCTGACTAGGAGGCCTCTGATGACCGCTTTCTTTGTTGTCAGTTTGTCTTCCCCTCTGAGTGAACTGTGCTCTCTCCACCACTCTTTTGACTTCATCATCTTCCTCTTCTGCATCCCCATGTTCAGAAGAGGATGAACTGTGATGTCTATGAAACCCGCTAGTTGATTTAGATGTTAGCCCCCCATGTAGTATACTGTTGACCTCATTATGGTGTGGATGTTGTTTATATCTATATCTGTATCGTAACGCATCCTCCTCCTCTTCCTCTTCCTCTTCCTCTTCCACCTCCTCTTCCTGCTCGTGTCCCTTCCTGTGTCCTTTCATATAATCCCTGCTGTAACGTCCTCTGTCCTCCTCTCCCTGTTCATGTGTCTGAAGATGGTCATCTTCTTCATAATTCACCTCCTCATCCTCATCTTCCTCTGTTGAATGATGTGAATGTAGCTTTGGTGCAAGTCTAATGGGAGTGCGGCTACTCCTTACAGAACGCACTTCAAAGTTCTTACGGTTTTGGGCAGAAGCAGAGCTGCGGCCCTCCTCTGAGCTATCCTCTACTGCTGGTGCTTCAATCTCCTCTCTTGTATCATGCATGAACTGTCTGCTCTTGTGATATCCGTGGCGGTGGGATGCCACACTGTTGCCTAATTCATCCTCCTCCTCCTCCACTTCTTCATCCTCCTCCTGCTCAACCTCTTCATGCTCGTCAGCAATATCTGCTTCCTCCACCTCCTCCTCGTCATCTGCCTTATAAAATGATCTTTTGAGCATCTTCTGTCGTTGTGGATTTCTTAAATTATGTGTCGTAACGCTCCTCTGATTGGTAGGATGTGCACTTCCTGCATAGCCTTCTTCTTCCTCCCCTTCATCCTCTCCTTCCTCAGCCTCCGCCTCATCATGATCATAATAATCATCTGCTAATTCTTCTGCAGCATGTTCCTCCTCTTCATCCTCTCCTTCCTCAGCCTCCACCTCATCATGATCATAATAATCATCTGCTAATTCCTCTGCAGCATGTTCCTCCTCTTCATCCTACAGTTATAGCGGCAGCAATGTGAGACCATGACAAACCTTTACATATTTTCATGAGCGAAGAATTTCTTTGCGAAGAGTTCATTCCATGCTTTTCCAAAAGGCTTTCTGTCCTCCAAGTCATTATTTACTTACAGCAGGATAAGCAGGATAATGCGCCCCGATAATTCCCTGTCTCTGCTGAGGATTTGAGCTGCTAGGGCTTTGTCCTTGTGCAGCTGTCACTGCAGCTACCTTGAGCGAGATGCTGACATTCTGATAACTGCGATGATACACTACCTCCTGAGACTCTATGACATCTTCATCATCAATATCTTCATCAGCTGACGAGTGCCGATCACTAGGGCTCTGTCTCTCCTGCAAGAATTTTTACATTTAAAAAAAATCAGGGGGAAAAGAGGATGTTTGTGAGAGCGCCTAATATTTGTACAAATCTGATCATGTTTTGCATATCTGCTGTAATGTCTCCTAGTACTAGTATACTGTAATGTCTCCTAGTACTAGTATACTGTAATGTCTCCTAGTACTAGTATAATGCAATGTCTCCTAGTACTAGTATACTGTAATGTCTCCTAGTACTAGTATAATGCAATGTCTCCTAGTACTAGTATATTGTAATGTTTCCTAGTACTAGTATAATGCAATGTCTCCTAGTACTAGTATATTGTAATGTTTCCTAGTACTAGTATATTGTAATGTCTCCTAGTACTAGTATACTGTAATGTCTCCTAGTACTAGTATACTGTAATGTCTCCTAGTACTAGTATAATGCAATGTCTCCTAGTACTAGTATATTGTAATGTCTCCTAGTACTAGTATACTGCAATGTCTCCTAGTACTAGTATAACGCAATGTCTCCTAGTACTTGTATACTGCAATGTCTCCTAGTACTAGTATAATGCAATGTCTCCTAGTACTAGTATATTGTAATGTCTCCTAGTACTAGTATACTGCAATGTCTCCTAGTACTAGTATAATGCAATGTCTCCCAGTACTAGTATACTGCAATGTCTCCTAGTATTAGTATACTGCAATGTCTCCTAGTACTAGTATAATGCAATGTCTCCTAGTACTAGTATATTGTAATGTCTCCTAGTACTAGTATACTGCAATGTCTCCTAGTACTAGTATATTGTAATGTCTCCTAGTACTAGTATACTGCAATGTCTCCTAGTACTAGTATAATGCAATGTCTCCTAGTACTAGTATAATGCANNNNCTAGTATATTGTAATGTCTCCTAGTACTAGTATACTGCAATGTCTCCTAGTACTAGTATAATGCAATGTCTCCTAGTACTAGTATAATGCAATGTCTCCTAGTACTAGTATATTGTAATGTCTCCTAGTACTAGTATACTGCAATGTCTCCTAGTACTAGTATATTGTAATGTCTCCTAGTACTAGTATACTGCAATGTCTCCTAGTACTAGTATATTGTAATGTCTCCTAGTACTAGTATACTGCAATGTCTCCTAGTACTAGTATAATGCAATGTCTCCTAGTACTAGTATACTGCAATGTCTCCTAGTACTAGTATACTGTAATGTACAGTACAGATAGCCGTGATCTTGTCTACACTTTTCCTTAGTAAATATGTCCACTTTGTGCAGCAGTTAGAACAGGCATGACCATATTTCTTGTCATGAAAACAGCTGTGTAGTATTATGATAACACATGTGTGAAGGTCTGCCAAGTAATCGTAAGGAATTCTTATAGAATACCAAAGATGATCATATTGTGAAGAACAAGAATGCTGTTACTCACTTCCTCCTGGTTGCGCGGACGCATTCGTTGGGAATAAGCGTCATGCCTAACGCTCTCCTCCTCAACTGCTGATTCCTTTGCAGATGTAAGTAGAACCCTTTATAAATAAACTCGTGAATTGAAAGGAAGGGGTGGGGCCCTGCCTTAGCATGCAAGGACTGCTAGAACATCAAGTACTGTCCTTGGCTTCATTTTTTCCAAGCAAGAACATCGAGGTAGAAGTGTGCACAGTCATGGCTGATAAATAATGCAACATAACTCACTTCCTCAGATAATGATGACCTTTGAGCTCGTGAGGTTGATTGTTTATTGCCACGTTGTTTCATACTGCTGTTGGCATTGTTTCGTATCAATGCACCAGTGTCAGCCTCTGAGCAGGTCGTACATGTTTGTCTAAACTTCTTACTACCATATACGGGGTTGGCATGAAACCTTCCTCCTCCACTTTCCCGATAGTTGCCTGAGCATATAGTTGGATCCAGAGAAGTATGATCCACACAAATATGTAGCAGTTCTAGAAACAAGACAAAGTTTCCATAGGAAGTATGAGCGAGAGATAAATTATAACCATCCCTTTGCATTGATAAGGGATATGTTTCTCCATGAAAGCATTATGTCAGAATCACTCCTAAACATCTTGAGATTCCTCACCTGCCACCATCATGTCAGCACCTCCGCTTCTCGCAGCCGCTCCGTTTCCAATTTCAATGTCAACTACCTGTTGGTTTCTCTTACTGCCAGTCCGCCGCATGTTGGTCGTCATTATTGCAGCACTGCTTACCTGACTAGCTCTTATTTTCTTATGAACAAGCCAGCTAGTATAGCCCAACCCACACATAAGGAAGATCCCATAAGGTACCAGAACCCCTATGAGAATGTGATCAATGGTGCTAGTAGACTGAACAGTAATCACATTAGCAGCAGGTGGTGAAGGAGGTTTGAGATTAGGGTGTGGAGTTGGAGATGCAGCATGAGGTGAGGGTGGGCTGAACAGGAGAGCAGGTGATAAGGGATGAGGTGAGGGAAAGGGAAAGGGAGGAGTGGGAGGTAGGTATGAAGGTGGCGTAGGATGAGGAGGTCTGTATGGGAGGCTTGGTGGAGGATGAGGTAAGGGTGGTGCTGAAGGTGGTTCGGGAGATGAGGGAGGATGTCTTGGAAGGGCAAGGTTAGGTGGGGGTGGTTTAGGAGGAAGTATGGGAGGAGGCAGCGGCGGAATGTGTGGAGGGGGTGGAAGAGGATTGTGAGGAGGCGGGGGCTTATTGGGTTGTGGTGACAATAATGGAGATGGCAATGTGGTTACTGGTGGCTGTGAGGAAGGAGGTGGCATGATGGGTGGGGGTTCAGGCGGGTCCGGGGGATTAGGGTAGTAAGGGACGTACGGAAACTCAGGAGGGTTAGGAGATGGTGCGTGGTAAGGTGGTGGAGCTGCTGCTTCTGCATGAGTAAGTCAAAATGCTCAGAAGTGGTAAAAGCAGATAGTGCCCCTATTGTTGGGAGTAGTAACATGCAGCGACCCGGCGGGCGGAGAAAAAAGTCCCTATAGGACATTATGAGAGACGAGTGACGAAATGTTTTCACTGAAAAATGAAACTTACCATAAGTTGTAGAAACATGAAGAAATGTCAATGAAAGGAGTAACAAGCTATGACGCGTCGAAGCCAGACCATGAGATTGTAATGATAAATGCATTAAGCATATGAGAAGTATAATAGCTAAATGAGAGCTAACATTCACTGCCGTTTCACACTTCCGCTAAGCATTCTGGGGAAGGCTCATCAATCTAACAGCACCTCCACGAAAAATACAGGCATGATTTGTCATTCAAGAGGGTGAATTGGAAGTCGACCTAATATCAGTTTGGTTTTTGAGCCCGACTGCAGGTGATGAATATATATTCTTCATGCCATGGTGTTGAAGTGTGAGCGATTATTTACGCTGTCTTCTACACAAATCGTGTCCTGCCTCCTGAGGCTAGTCGAAAACTCATGGATTCCTTCTGTCCTGTCTCCGATTGTACTCCACATCCAGGGAATCCTCATCAGATGAAGGACTGTCAGTGTTGCTGTTAGTATTTACCATCCTAGCAATTTGCTTGTTACCTTTGTGAGCTGTACATATTCCAGCTCTGGAGATACCTGCTACTTGATACTGGGCAGCTCGAGCATGACGAGAAAGAGTTGATAAGGCAATAGAGGAGCTCTGAGCTGCAGGTGTCTTATGAGGAGCTGATAAGGCTTTATGGGTAGTGGTCCTGGTAGCTGGTCCAGGGCCTCCACCGTCACCATTACATATATGAAACCTTTTCACTCCTCTGTCGTCAGTGTTTAAAACTTCAGTCTTCTTCAAAGTTGACGCCATAGACCCAGGTCTAGTAGGTGATGTAAGTGTGTCACTTGGTCGCCTAGAAGAAGATGCTGCGTTGCTTGATCCAGGTATGGCATGTCCTATGACCAAACGCGTTGCAATCTGTGGCTGTTTAGTAGACTGTGCGTTAGTGACAACATTGCTTGAGAGTGTGGAGGTGTGGACACGAGATTTAGAAGCTCTTGTCACCTCTACTGTCCCATCTTCAAGGCCGTCTTCCTCACAGTAATGGTTTCCCTCCTCTAGCTCCTCCTAGGTAAGTTTATGAGAGGTTTGGTATCATGATTCCATCAGATAGGACTCATTACAACTTTTCTTACTTGAGCCATGAACAATTGATATTGGCATGAAGTGGACCTCTTTTGAGTAACTACCATGACAAGTGAAAGGCATTTATCTATATCATAGTGTGTCTGCGCTGTTTGCATGGATGGAGAAAAAGGAAGAAGGAACCTCTTGTATCTGGCTCTCACATCATAGTAGCATTCCCTCCGATAACCACCATGACCACTTTCAAAAGCCTTAGCCATTCTCTTATGCCCCCTTAAAGTGCCATATACAGGGTTGTCTTGTTGCTTCATAGACGCAATGCCTGAAAGAGAGAGAACATGACCAGAGTTGTCACAATATTATAGAGCAGTCACGATATTGCAGAGCTAAGAAAAAATGTGCAGACATGATTAATAAGCAATGAACAAAATTTGAGAGATTTCAGGAAGGGGCAATCCTACGCAATTGTCAAGCATGGGTAATCCTAAGCCAGCTTCAAGCCAGTCTGTTGCTTCCTAAAATAAGATTTATTACATATTGTGTACTCACCTTTACCAACATGTAGTCTTCTATCTGGAGCAGCATTTTCTCCGTCACCTTTGCTGCCAGCCTCAAGTTTTTCACCAGCCTCATCGCAAGCCCTGGTCCTTCTGGTACCAAGTAGCAACCATCCTATGTAACCTAAGCTTGCTGCCAGACAAACACTTAAGGGTATCACCAATCCAACTAGGAGAGCATGACTGCTGTTGCTGCTTCCTTCAGATAGTGTTGGATAGCTAGGCATTGGATGCAGTTGAACTGGGAGTGGAGATTGCTGAAGGGGAGCAGTTAGACGAGGTGAGGGAGAGAGGATAGGGAGATGATTCAGCTGAACTCGTGGCGGCATGTGTGCTGGTGGGGTAGGGGGCGTTGGTGGCGGAGAAGGTGAGCCAGGGAGGGGTGGCGGAGAGGGAGGAAGGGGAGGGGCTGGTGGTGGGCGTGGTGGCCATGGAGGTAAAGGAGGGGGGTGGGGAGGGGGTGAAGGTCCTGGAGGTGGTTTTGGTGGTTGTGGAGGAGGCCGAGGAGGAGGTCTAGGGTTTAGAGGATTGCGTGGAGGGTGTGGTCTGAGAGGTGGGTTTGGAGGCATGAGTGGTGGGCCAGGAGGTGGTGGGGGAGGAGGAGGAGGGAGGGGGGGGAGGGGAAAGTGGATGAGGTGGGACAAGCGGAGCTGGAGACATGGGAAGGATGTTCCTGGGGGATGGCAGATGTAGTGCTGGAGAGTTTGGTAATACAGCAGGTGGCGTTGGGATGTTGGGAGAGGGAGCAGGGCTGGTGGGAGGGAGCGTCAATTGGGTTTGCTGAGGAGCGTCAGGCGGTACTGAGGCTGGTGGACCTGTATGTTTAAATCAATATATACATGAAGTCACGCTCAAAGTCTTGCCTACTACACTTTTTTGTACATCGTACATTCAAATCATGTAATGCGGCATAGGAAAGTTTTAGAAATCAAAGTTGAAACTAATCACTGACTGATATGGACTACATGAAGAGTTTTTGCATTATTGAGATAGTAGTCTTTATACAACATACGCGGATCAAGGTTGGTAGGTGGCCTGCTGGGAGGTGCTAATGGTGGAGGGTCTGCTGGCTCCGCAGGAGAAGGCACAATGGGAGGTCTTAAAGGTTGTGAGGTTGCTAATAATGGACGTAAAGGAGTTACAAGTGGTGGAAGCTGTGGCTGAAGAGGAGGAGGATGGGAGGGACTTTCAAGCGCCGTTATGGGGGAAATAGGGAAGAGTGGAGGTTGCAGGGCTACTGGCAGTGATAGAGATATTTGTGAAGGAAAGTTGGGTGGATGTGATGGCGGTTGAAGTAAGGGGCTTGCTGTGAGGGGAGCTCCTGAGCCTTGAGGCGGTGGTTGTGGAAAGGAGGGAGGGAGGAGAGGTGGAGGAGAGGCCGGATTTCCCTCGGGTGGTAGTGATGGAATGAAAATTCCTGCGTGCATTTGTAATGAAGATCAAGATGTCCATCTGCTGCTGTATTTTAGTAGAAGCACAGTAATGCACTACAGTAGTCCTTAAACATAGGTCGTCAAAAAGACTGCAGTGTGCATGCAGCCTGATTATGATTCCTCATTAACGTGATCTGCTACATTCTGTACTATGTTGTGACGATGATAAGTACACGATTTACGATTTTAGCAAAACTCACCATTCTGTGCGAGAGTGAGGCCTAAGCAAGCAATAAAATACAAAACAGTGTTCTTTAATGAAAACATTTGGCTACAATCCTAAGCCGTGTCAGAAAAAAATCATAGTTCGCACATGACCTTTATGCATATCTATTTATTGCTTGCGTATATTGCTAGGGAGATCTTCCATCTTATTTGATTAGTTAATCACTCAACATTACTTTCATTGTTTCCGCTACGGTAGCTGCCTTTTCGAAGTCATATATGGCAAGCCCAACTCTTCGACACTAACCAAGTGTCGGGCACTGAAGGTATGGAAAGGTAAGAATTGCTCGAGCACGCACTGCTTTTCTTTGTCCCAGACGCTATTCTCCTCGCTTTTCCACTGCGGCGTTGTCCCAGCCAAGTTTTCCAAACCCAATGCGCATTGGAACCCCTTGGATATGCTTCTAGAACAATGCATCCTACGCCTATGACAAAAGTGATAAGTGGTGGTGTAATACTCGCGTACACCTTTGAGCTGATGACTGCAGCGGATTCGTGCTGTTGACTGCAGCGGATTCGTGAATTAAGGACAGCTAATGACCGTTCTATTTACTCAATTTATGGTAACTTCCACTCAAGGAAATCTTATAGAAAGATTTGCAACTCCTGAAAATCTCGAGATGAGTATGGGCAACGTGCTCGTTGAAGCCAGAGTTAATCATAACAGCTCAGCAACTCATCGGATTATTCTCTACATTCATTGCTGGGCCTCCTCTACCTGCTTTCTCTTTTTTAGCACTGCTCGGAAAACTCGCTGACTTAAAGGTCCATACCTGTACATAATTAGAGATTGTTTTAGGACATGATGATGAGATATAAGTCATGATTGTAGGATGACTTTCTACTACACAAAACGTAATACCTGCAAGTGCAGAGGTATCATATTAATTCATATGAACATTCTTGTGTTTCAATAAAGGGCATATCCATTGCTCTGCTCCTACATGAGAGGCCCACCCATAACACGCTATTCTATCACATTGAAGTTACTCAAAAATAGTAGAGTTATTTCAAACATGATGCCACATGTGTCTAATCCCCGACTTCACATAATTGATGGGAGGTGAAACCTGCACATCAACTTAAATGTGACAGGTCAAACTGGCTTAGCAGAAAATGCCTTGTTGTGCCTTTAGCTACAAGTTACATCAGAAGGCACTGACCTAGCAGAAAATGCCTTGTTGTGCCTTTAGCTACAAGTTACATCAGAAGGCACTGACCTAGCAGAATATGCCTTGTAGCACATGTTTTGAGCATGCTTGCTCCCATCTCCCATCATCCTAACAGCAGGTCCAGCATCATCGCCCTCCCTCCCTGCCTTAGACATGCCTCTGCTGCTGCTCTTAGCACCACTTACGCCACTGCTGCTGCTGCTGCTGCTCTTAGCACCACTTACGCCACTGCAGCTACTGCTGCTGCTCTTAGCACCACTTACGCCACTGCTGCTGGCATTACTAGTACTTGCAGCTTCCCCCTCAGCTGCATCTTCTTCCTGATGAGCTGCCAACAAGCGGCGTGAATAGTAGCAGTGCGTGTCTGAACCAGGTTGCGCTTCAGCCGTCAGGGCCTGTGAACAGGAGAACACAATTCATGTATGTTTATACTAACCCGTACTCTTAATACCACGGACAACTCCCAGGCATCATCATCTCCACCACATTCATTGCTAACCTATGATAGGGCTCATCAGCTAACTTATGATGACGATAGGGCTCATCAGCTAACCTATGATAGGACTCATCAGCTAACCTTTGATAGGACTCATCAGCTAACCTGTGATAGGGCTCATCAGCTAACCTTTGATAGGACTCATCAGCTAACCTGTGATAGGGCTCATCAGCTAACCTGTGATAGGACTCATCAGCTAACCTATGATAGGGCTCATCAGCTAACCTATGATAGGGCTCAGCTAAGCTTAATTGAGAAGGTCACCTGATCTCCTGAATTGATCATTTGATACAAACACTTATCTCCATTCTTAATAAAAAAGCATGAGCATGAGAAATTAAACGATGTGAAGAGGAATGCTAATAGGTAGTTAGCAGCTCAATTACATTGAGCTAACAGTTCACGTTAAGACTAAACATTGTCACGAATGTATTTTCTCTGGACTTGAAGTACAACATTAAACTGCTAACCATAAACCCTATGCTACACTACTTTGCTAACCACAATCAAACAGCACTACATTGCTTCCCTGAACCCTAACACAGCACTACGTGGCATATACCTCACCTGAATCAGCTCCAGGAGGCTCTTATCAGTTTGACCCAGAACCTCTAGGGTAGTGGCTAACAGCTCATACAGCTCAAACAAGCTCAGCTGCAAATGGTGTAGCAGTAGTAATAAAGTGAGACTCTAGACATGAACTCAGCATGCAATGGATTACATATTAATAGACAAGGTATGTCAACTGCTTTCTAGCAATGTCGCTGCTATTTTAACTGCAGAAGTCACTAAAGCTGTCCTTCATTACAAGTCATATGTTAATCAGCATGTCATGAAAATGGCCTGGGCTGAGGTGCATGCTTTTATGATGGCCTGTTAGAGAGGTTATGGATCCCAAATCTGATGAGATTCAGGGAAACGACATCCGCTCACCTGGATCCAGATCTGTGTTTTTTCCGGAACCTTCTTCTTGGTGAAGGCAGCGTCCAGCACCTCTACAAAGGCAACCAATTGATCCCTCAAGCTTTGAAGAGCCTCCATATCATCATCACTCACAGCTTCCTCCAGGTCCTCTCTAACCTGAAGATTAAACATGGAGACACAGACAATGTATTCAAGGCCGCTCAATACACTATCCTATAAACTTATTCATGTGGCAGGATTGTGCATTATATTCATGTGGCAGGATTGTGCATTATATTTAGCAAGCATCTTGCTCTCTGTAATAATCTCTCACAAAAGATAGTTCATAGGTCACACACCCTAGCTCCTGAAAGCAGTATTGTTTCTGACCTGTTCAGTGCAAGCCTCATAGATGTCGGCAATCAGGCTGACCAGATCCTTTGGCTGCACCACAAAAGAACATTCAAGGATGATCCATGAATCATATTCAGTAGCATCAGGCTAATGCCTACATGCACACTGGTGGATAACGCCGCAATAGCAGTTGCATTCCTGACTGAGTATCTTAAGTCATGATGACCCGTCACATGTCTGCTGTTTTGAATGTGTCAAGACCTCTATGAGGACTGGTTCTGTGATTTAAATTTATATGAAGCTGCGTGATCAGTGACTACATGATTAGTGAAGCTACATGATCAGTGACGACATTATGATCACTGTCTACAGCATTGCATGATCACTGACTACAGCATTGCATGATCACTGACTATGTAGTATTTGCACCATGTAAAGCACCATGCAGAACACCATGCAGATCACCATGCTGATCACTAGTGCAAATGAATACCTGTGAAACCCTGTAGTGCGCTAATCATGCAACGCTCATGATTCATGAGCTCAGTCCCATCAAAACCAGTCATCTCCTGTAGTGTTCCTGTAGAGAGGTAAATCTTAGTTTCTTACCAGCTTCTCCTCCTCCCTGCACCTGGTGCATGAGCACACAAATCCATAGGTATCCTCCAAGGCCTCTCGCCTCACATCCAGAGGGCTGACATAAGAGAGAGAGAGAGAGAGAGATTCTTACAGCCAAATAGAGTCAAAGTCCAACTTCTATTTTTCAAGGAGTCTGCTTGATTGGAAGATATAAGAGCAGGCATGAGTTCTCAAGGATTATCCAAAAGGTATAGAAACCTAAGTTGGATCTGCCATGCACAGTCTGCCAGAGTGTTTACAAGCAACCTTTGCCTGATGGGGGTCCACTGACAGCCAGTTCTAAGACATGCTCAAAAGTAACAGGGCTATAAACGTCATATTTGCATATCCATGACGTACAAAGTCCATATTTGCATAATATGATCCATGATGTACAAAGTCCATATTTGCATAATATGATCCATGATGTACAAAGTCCAGCTTCCTGAAATCAGTAATGACCATATGTACACAGTACAATACAATCCATTTCCACTTTGAACTGATAGTACAATAGATACCTCAGCAGCAGGTCGCCTAAGTAGTTGGTGTACAGCTCGGAACCCTTGCCCACGCTGCTGCGATTAGCTCTGGTAATGAGCATGCCCCTGGCAGTTAAGCAAGCAACAATTTTAGAGAGGCAATACAGCTGTGTAAGCGCAATGGAGATAACTGCAGGTTGTGTATTGTGAATAAATTTTAACTTTAACTTACAGAACTATTTCATAGCAACCTCATTAAGTCCAAAAATATAATGTAAAGCTGAACGAAGTCACACAAGTCACAGAACAAAAACAATGCTAGTCAGAGAGCAAAAAAGTGCTGAAGAACACTCTATAGCCATGATTCCACTGATGAGCCCCTGCAACAAATCATCATCGACATTATTGCCACATGCATGAAACTTACTGATGCACGTAGCTGACTGTGTTTGGTGTGCAGCTGTGATTGAGAAGGGCGTAATGCGGCCACAGCCCCATGATCTTAATGAGTCAACGTCAGAATGTGGGAGGGAAGTCAGGATTCAGTAAAAAAAAGTGTTTGTAGTGACTGTTTTCCTACTGCACTGTCATTACATAATCCTTGAGGTGTAAGGATCTCCCATGTCTCATGCAGGGGGTAAGCACTACTGAGCATCATCTCGCATGTCTCGTGCAGAGAGTAGGCACTACTGCGCATCATCTCAGTGTGAAGAGTTACGACTTACATACCTTAAAAGACTACTGTCCTCGGTATTATAACATGTTCGCAAAGGTAAGAAAAAATGTCATCCAAGGATGAATATAGTAGGCACTGGATCTAGCTTTTTTACATTGACTATCAGTCCTCACCTCTTTTTTACATTGACTATCAGTCCTCACCTCTTGGACAGGTTCTGTTCTACCACTTGCATAGGCTAGATCAGCATCCTCAGAATCAGCCTCAAATGCATTGGCCTGAACAAGGCGCAAGACAATGCAAGCAAAGATCTGAGAGGCGGATCGAAGATTCAACAGCATTAGCATCTGGACCTCCAGCAGGCTTGTTATGAGGGTCTTCATTAAAGCAAGACAGAATCGGCTAAACCCTGAAGAGTGCACCTTAGAATGATAGTGGTGACGAATACCTGAATCACTCCCTCTATAAAATCCAATTCATCATCACCTGCCAGTACTCGCTCAGTCTGCAGTGCCCAGCATTGATATTAGTCAAATAAGATGAATAAGTGACAAAGCAATGACAACTTGTGAAGTTTTTCAGAGAGCAATGTGGGTGCCAACAACATTAGGAGCAACTTCTGCCCTGATATTTAACAGACCTAGCTGTACAAAAAAATAAGCCTTAGGTCTTCAAAACTGTAAACCTTTTCTGCAGTAATAGCCAGGTTAGTAATCAATGAGTCCAGGGCAGGTGTCCCAGCCACACTAATCGAGACTTCTGAATGTCTTTGTCGGTCATCAGTCGAGGTGCTAGTAGTTTCACGCATGTCTTCTCCTTCCTCATCTTCCTCCTCTGGCGCTGGCACAAGAGACCTCAGCCATGCAAGCTCAGCGGACGTGTACCTGCGCTTGAATGAGGTAGAAACTATAAAGAAGAACACTGAAATGTACAGTCCAGGATATAATCTTTCTTGACATGCGCCTATAATGTTTGATGTGATGAGGATACTTGTATGCAAGGCTTATGCAGGGCTCAGACTTTTATTCTGGGAAACATCTTGTCTGATTGTTTGAGCATTGTTTTACTTCTTTGTGAGAAGCTTCCTTTGCAGAGCTTCAAATTTGAGGCTCAAGACATCCTCTTTTTCAGAGTCCCTCTCCTCAATGGAGCCGCTTTTAGGAGCTGATATCTATATTGAGGATGAAAGGTGTAACAGTCTTAATGAGACAAAGGCATCAACTCAATAGGGCATTGCTAAGCTCATGACTAGTACGCCAATAGGAGTCAGGAATGTAATTCACACAACACGCAAAATAAAGGCGAGTTGAAATCATGGATGATGTCAAACACCAGCACTCGGCTTACTCAATCAAGTTATTTCTGAGTGCACAGAAACTCACAGATGTCAGATCCTCTGCTGTGATCATGCTGATGGATGGGGCCACTAACACCAGCTCCCCATACTGCAAAGTTCGCGAGGCGCCTAGACCACGACCACGCCCTTTGTACAAATGTAAAGAGGTTTAATTCACAATCTGCTGAGATAGTCATATGTTTTCAGAAGCTCAGCAATGTCAATGTCTCCCATCACCTGATGATTCTAGGATGCTGATATGGCCTAAAACAGCTTTAGGTTTTGTCGATGCCTCTAGGAACAGCTGATCCGAAATCTGTTCCATACTTATTTTTAAAGGTGCATCTGAAGCGGATGCGGCACCGCTTCGTAGAACGAAATATGCTCTCCTTGTCGACACTGAGCCGTGCCTGATGCGAGAAACCTGCAAGCTTTTCGAACTCAGCATATTTGGATGTTGTTAAAGTTATGAGATATGGGTTTGAGCATTAAGTTCACTGGCGCCTAGGCGGTTACGGAGCTGCACTGCAATACAGAGATTGAACAAGGTCCCTTCCATAACATCAATAAACTGTGAAGCTATATTATCTGTATCACTATTCAGTTATGAATCATTTTAGTTATGTCAAGTTTTGATAGTAGTACAAGCGTAAAGGTTGACGAGTATCCATCATTAAGTAAAAGGCTGGTATGGCTCGAGAGCACTAATGCCCATCAGTGTCATTGGGAGGCAATCAGACTACTGTCAAAAGCAACTTCGCGACATGCTAATGCTGAAAAACTCCTAAATCAAATATCTGATAGAGTTGCTCGACTAAAGGTGTCCTCTTTTGACTCGAGCATAAACACGTGTATTGCCACGTGTTACCAGACTTAATGGTTCGAAACATTTAATGTTCTTTGCATTGCAGGACGATGGTAGTTGTAATAATGATAAAAGAGTCAAAGCTTGGATGAAAACTGTGAAGGGATTGTTCATCAGATGTCGGAGCAGAGTCAACGATGTGAACCAAATGAACAGGAGTACTCTGATTGATCTGTATAATCATGCTTTTGAGGAGGCTAGACTGGCCTATGCTGCCGTTCAAAGAGCAAGAGACTATACGGTTTCGACTGAAGCACGGGTACTAATAATAAGAAATCTAGCACAGAAAATAACTTCAATGTTACCTCTTGTTGAATGATGTCATTATGGCTCAGCAGGAGCGCAGATTAGAGCTGTATTTTACATTTTTGAATATGCATCCTTCATAGCAGGTACTTCAACTGCTTGGTTAGCATGGAGAAAAAGAAAAACGGATCTTGACTTTTAGCCTTGCTCTCTATTGCTGACCATGCAGATGAGAGAGCTGGATGCAGCAAGGGCTACCGAGGACACGTACTTCCAGATAGCGTTTGAACATCTTCCATCAGGGACGACATTATCCCAGAAGAACGTTATGCATCGCAAAGACTTTTCAATGCTTTGGACCCAGGACCACACTTTGAGTGCATCAGACCTTCATGCCCAGGATGCTTGTGATCACAGAACCAGCAGGTTAAAATCGTATACATCTGATAAAGTCCGATGGGATAGACAAGGAATTGCCCTCTTGAATACAGTCCTAATAGAAAAGCAGAGGTGTGAACAAACGCAGAAGCATGCCGATTGCCTGCACCTTGCTTCGGAGATGTTCCAGAGCACGCAGTCCAAAGCAAACATGGCAATCATCAGACTCAATCAGGCTGTAGAAAAGATGGCTGCCCACCTCAAACAACCTGGACATGGAACAGCCATGCTGTCCATCCTCACCTCCTCTGCTGTTGATCCTGGCTCCGCAACCAGCAATTCTGCAGCATCTCAATATGCCCTCTCTACAAACAAGCCCCCAGTAATGGACATGGTCATGCTTTACGCTCCCTCTTTTCATCACCAGGGCAGGCCCTCCAGGACTGCTTTACGCTCCCTCTTTTCATCACCAGGGCAGGCCCTCCAGGACACTGATGAAGAAATATTAGAGCCCTTGCTGCTCTCCAGGCATGCACTCTCTTCCTCAAGCCCTCAATTCCAACTTAGGATGAGTGTGTGTAGTGCAAGGTCCTCAATGGCATGTACAACTCATCATTCCAAGAGGGCTAAGGCAAAGAGGACCATTTATTCACCGTTTGAAGTGAGCAGCATCTCTGAGCTGCCTGATATGCCGGCAGACCCAGCAGCACATGTGATAACAGGTGAAAGCTGTAGACATTTCTCTTGCTACTGTAGCCCTGTCTACTGTCCAAAGCCTACTGGCACCAATATGCCATACTCGCTTCTGATGCCTCAGAATCAAGAATCAGCAAGAGGTTCTGAGGGGAACAAAACTTCCATCAGATGTGAAAGCTCAGTTGTCAAAGTAAATGAAGTTAGAATCGCCAAAGGAAGACAAAGTTCAAACTTGGAGGCATCCAGTCCTGTTCATGAGCCGTTTATTCAGCAACAGCAGTACCAGCTCCAGCACCTGCACCAGCATCTACCTGGAATGACTGATTCTGCTCTGATTCTGGAGACGCACTCCTCTACAGTGGGCAACTTTGTCTCTAAGTCTCTGCTGGATGAGGACTTCAGTGTTCGCTTCAGAAATCAGTCCCTCTCTATCTCCCCCCCTCTGGTAACATCCCTGCCTGACCTGTTTAGGCAGGAGGGAGGAGATAGGAGACTAATTTATACAAACTCCAGTGCTCCTCTTAGTGTTGGAGGTATGAACTTGCTGTCTCAAGATACCTTATCTAGGGAATGTACCTTATCCCTAGCCAAATCAGCTGTCAGGTCAGCCCAAGGTGCTTTGGATTCATGGCAGGGTGGTATGGCTTTGCTTAAGACTGCTGCTTCACACAACACGTGCCCACACTTCGAGGACTATACAAAGGGTCAATCAGACGTAGCATGCAGCTTCTCAAAGCTGTGTTTGAAGATGACTTCTATTGACTGGAGTGAGGGCGTTAGAGTTGAGCAGGTAGGCCGCCATTACAACTCACTCTATATATTACATTGCGATTTGAGGTTCATTTTCAGCATGGGAGTGTGAGAGAGTGACACCTGATATGGCTACTTTGCAGCTATGACACATCAGCAAACTTAGAGGTCTGTCATTGTGCAGCTAGGAGAAGCTGGTCGCCTACCTCATTGTATGATTTCCCGCCACTTGCCATTTTATGTAGAGATACATCTATTGCATATGTCGTTGGGACAATAACTGTATCTAAATCTTAATTCTTCTCCTTTACTTATTCTTTCCAGATCATATGACGATGTTGCCTCTTTCATGACAGAGTTCAGTTCTTCTTATTTTAATCTACACAGTTGGCGCCATGCATGGAACTGTGTGTGAAGCTGATAGCAAGTGTGGAGGCAACTCGTCAAGAGTTGGAGGATCAGGTGTTGGAGGTTTTATGCAAACTTAAGACAAGTGATGCTGCTATTATTTCCGGTCAGAACCGTTTGAGGCTTCACCAAAGACAGCTCCTTCTTTCTGCAATAAGGCACTGCAGATCAACATCACTTACACCAGTAATCCTTTGACAACATCATCAAGCAGGTGTTTGGGATTATGTCCATGTTTGGATTGTACTTAACTTCTGTACTCTATTATTTGTATATGCTTAGGCAATTTATGTAGCAATTACAAGCATGCTTATTTCTATGCCTTGATTTTCTTTTGTGATTTCTACTATGACAGATTGTTGACAATGCTCTTCCACAATTGCTCTTCTATATATTGAAATCTGGTTTTGAACGTGGATCATGTTCAATTTAATGTGTTTTCTAATGCTGAACATTATTGCATGAGAGCCTTGTCTAATCATATGCATGATGATAAAATTTGAGTTTGATTATGATGAACTTGCTGTCAATTATCACGCACAGTGGTTACAAGAAGAGAAAAAAGCTCAAGACACTGGCTGCTTCTTATCAGAAAACCATGTGAAAAAGTCTGAACTAAATCGCAGAGTTGGTTCTGAAACTGATGAGAACCAAGCTTTCATCAGTCCTGGTACGGCAGAGTTCATACCAGCTACTTGCTGGAAGCCATCCTCTGCTGCTGCAGTAACAACGTTTCTACCCGCAGACGATGTTTCTGAAGCATTATTGCTGAGTGTAGTTGTGATGGTCTGAGAGGCTCCACTGCCCTTGCTGCGGTCATGAGTGTTCATCCAGCCAGTGGACGTTGAGGAACATAAACCAGCTGCAGGTTTTGAGGATGAAGTTGCAGTAGACGTGGATTGATCTGCTGCTGATGAGGTGGAGGGTTTGTTGAAAAGTGAATAAACGGAGTACACTATCAGCGACCCTCCTGCAAGGGCAGTGAGGCTCAGACCTAATGTGTAAAGGTTCCGCATGAGCCGTTTTTTAGCCTGCATGTACAGCACAGTAGTTGGTGTGTAAGAGAATTCCTAGCCGAAAACAGCACGTTGTCATCAGTCATGGAGACCAGATGCATAAGGAGCAGGAGGGAGGTCTCGTGAGCTAATAACTGGCACATTAGTGCACAGATACAAAGAACCAAGATTATGCTCAAGCTGCAACTTCTATCAATGAAAGAAATAATGAATCCTGAAGCTTTAAAATTGTTTCTATGTGTTCCGCACTT
This sequence comes from Chlamydomonas eustigma, assembly GCA_002335675.1. Classification (NCBI taxonomy): domain Eukaryota; kingdom Viridiplantae; phylum Chlorophyta; class Chlorophyceae; order Chlamydomonadales; family Chlamydomonadaceae; genus Chlamydomonas; species Chlamydomonas eustigma. Next base: position 149,840 of record BEGY01000044.1, on the reverse strand, counting down.
TTCTTGCTGCTGTGAAAGGTACATGGTGCCCCTCAGGCTTCACAGCCACAGCCACAATGCGCCTCAGTGCACCTAAAACAGCTTCGCCTCCCGTTTCTACAGACACAGGCACAGGCAATGGAACAACCAGCTCTGCGCAGGAAGCTTTAACGACATCCTCCAGAGCCTGGCATAAAGAGAGGACAGGAAAGCAACAGCAATGAGAGCTGACACACTTCCATAAATTTTGTATCATGATAAATGGTTTATATAAGTGCAGGGACAATTGGCCCGGCTCTACCTGAGCCATGCCAAGGTCATCTTTGCAGGACACCATGACACATGGCAGCGAATCCCCAGCAGCAGTGCTTATTGACTCCATCATGCTTCGAGCTAGCCTGAAACTGTCACTGCTGCTAGAGTCGAACAAAAAGGCTGCAACATCACACCTGCATGATTACAACCAAACTTATGATCACACCTGAGGTCGGAGGATTATATAGCCCAACCTTAACTAAACCATGTTAACATATAAACCCTATTGCTGAAGGCCCTTCATGCTCCTTGATTACAGTAAAGATGCTGTAAAATGATGCCTTACAGTTAAGATGCTGTCAAATGATGTATTACAGTAAAGATGCTGTCAAATGATGCATTACAGTAAAGATGCTGTCAAATGATGCCTTACAGTAAAGATGCTGTCAAATGATGTATTACAGTAAAGATGCTGTAAAATGATGCATTACAGTAAAGATGCTGTAAAATGATGCATTACAGTAAAGATGCTGTAAAATGATGCATTACAGTAAAGATGCTGTAAAATTTAATTGATGACTTTCAGGTCCCCAGAATCTAGAGGCATCAAATCTGAAGGGCCATGCTTTAGGCAACACATCACCCTCACATACTACCTTGCAAGGTCAGGCATGGCCGTGGGCTGTGCAGCAGCCTGAGAGCCGCTTGAAGTTGCAGAGCCCGATATCTGGGACAAGAGAACAAACTCCGAAACCACATCCTCGGGGACCTGTAGACAACCATAAGGTACCAGGGACATATGCCACTCAGTTCTAGGCTTCAGAACAGAAGATCTGTATCAGAGAGCTGGGCCATTGCAATGCAATATGCATTTGAACTTCCTGGACATGTCATCATTCATTTATACCCTTCATCACAAGATTCATCACACTCCTCGTGGTGCCGCAACAACAGGAAGAGGGAAGCACTTACCTCAGTCATGATCAAAACACGGTCCCGACCATCCTCTCCTGACATTTGACTCACAGACGCTGCTCTGTTGTGACCACCACTTCTAGTTGCTATGCTGTGTTTCATGTCATCACTGCTTTTTCCTGCCGAGGCCCACACAAGGCTGCTTTTGCCACAGCCTCGTGGCCCAAAGACATAGCAGTGAATCACACGCCTATCACCACGTTTAAACAGAGTAAACCATTAGGGCCTTCACCATTTTGAAGTCTTCAATGTCATGGAGCAGGTGTCACACAAGGTGGACATAGATAGCCCAAGTAATATCAAAACTACAATCACCCAATACAGGCTCATCAAACTAATCGTACTTCGTGAACATGTCTGCTTTTCGGTCAGGCCTCCGTCGTGTTGCCTTGGCTAGAAGAGCCTGTGCTCCGGAGCCACTTGGACCTCCAAAGCCCAGGTACAGAAGGTGTGTTACAGCAGTACGAGGATCCTTTGAGAGCATATGTGTTCAGCATCATGACATCAAGACTCAGATCTTGTTACTAAAAAGGACAAAGTCAGGAAATGACAATGGACAGGGAGATGAGCTGTCGCAGCCTTTTCAAATCTGATGCAGCTTATGCGAGAGCTGAGTCTCTGCACCGTGTCAAAAACTGCATACTGATGTAGTACAGAAGTTCACGTATCAGACTTGTTCATTTATAAAGTTTGTGAACACCGCGAGAGCAGCATGTGTTGCTATCATGGATGAGGGAGCCATGCTCTTCTTCTCACCACTGCCATTTTATAGTGCCACTTCAGGAGGAAGGACTCCAGAGGTACACCTCCCTCCATTGCACAATGTACTGCTAACTGATGGTCCCAAGAGTCTCCCTACAGATGATGATGGAGAAAACAGAACACGCTGAACATGTAGGGTTTAGGGTTTAGACGCTAAGCATGTAGGGTGTAGGGTTAAGACGCTAAGCATGTTGGTGTACAGCCCGAACAACACTAACCAATCCCTCGACCAGTCTCTGAGAACATCCCCTTCCTATCCCTGGGGACATGCAATCCATACTTTTCTGTACCTGCTGAGGGATTGTGCCACAGAGCTCAGCGTATTGTCCCGGAGTCAGAAGCCCGTCTGAGCTGTAGCTGAAGAACTTGTGCGTCAGGAACTCAGCCGCCACATCACTCAGCTCATACACCTACAAGAGGTTCATAACAGAATGAGATCAAACGAGCACATTTTTCAAACTTGTCGCAATGTGCAGGAGACTCACATAATGGTGAGAACAAGATGGAGCCTCAAGTCTGTGTTAGGGGACTACTGCCATATTGCTCAATCCTCTGAAAAATTGGAGCAATGACATATGCACTCCAGCTGCTCTCATCTGATAGCTCTTACTAAGATTGAGCTTTAAATTTGTTTCAAATCAAGCTCACTTGATCGACTGGCAAGTTCCAGTTCACGCGATCCAGTATCTCATCCCTCAGTTTCAACTCATCATTATAACCTAATCTCATTATCAAAACACAAGACACGAAATGAGCCTCATCAAACAAGATCATCCTATTATCCAAGCGGTTCTTTAATTGAAAATTTCTTGGCAATCCATGCATCTCTCAGTGATATCAGTTGAGAAACTAACTTACCAGTTTCCTCACAACAATGCACTTTGGAACTTGAGAATCGAATGACACACGTAACATATATGGAATAAAGAAACAACCTCTGATATTAGTAAACTCAGTACATGTTACAAAATGTGTGTATGATATCTTATCTCTTCACCCACCAAACTTCCTTAGAACCGCCCAAGTTGACTCCAGCCTTCCCCTCTCAATGAAGAGCACTTGCAGGAACAAGAAACCCTCTAGGGTGAGGCCTCCTTCATCAACACCCTTTGGCATTTTGGCCTGGACAACCTATGTGGTATTATCATAGTTCTTAGTTGCCATAACCACTATCTTGACTTCTTGGCCTGGACAACCTATGTGGTATTAAGACAGTTCATAGTTGCCATAACCACTATCTTGACTTCTTGGTCTATGCAGGTTCCCAGTTACAAGATCATACAGTCTTGATTACTTCAGTTACTATGAAAAAATAGAATACCCCAGAGATCCCTAGTAATGAAGCAAGCTCCGTGACAATGTGCTGATTGCATGTACCGCTTGCATGTACCGCTCGATAACAACTGCTTGTTGGGAGTCTCCAGACGACCTGACATAAACATGATCATATACCTGCTTCACATTTTGAAGTTCCTCATTGGTCAAAGGGAGGTTGAAGCATATCTGCTGGAATGTGTTGAGCTCAGTGTCAGACAAGGATCCATCCTGTAAGTTGCATAGTAGATGAGAAAGGCATTTAAAGTTCAGTAGACAAAACAAACTGATCACTGTAACCTGATCACTGTGCATAATGTGTAACCTGATCACTGTGCATAATGAGTAACCTGATTACTGTGCATAATGAGTAAACTTGTGTGCAAAGGCAGCAGCGAAAACGCTGCAAGTGCAATTATTGAAGCACCTACACCTGTAGTCCACGCACAAGTTAGATGTGAAGCAAAGCCAGTGTAGTGATGTGTTGTCACTTGCCTGATTCGTATCACACATGATAAAAATGCGCTTCAGGGCCCTCAAACACAGGAGCTTCAGTCGCTTCCCGATCCTGTTACACAACAGAAGGGCTCAAATCTTTTGTAGGATCCTTGGATGACAGAGTGAAGGCTGAATGCTGACTAGTAATGCATGAAGGCTGACTATTGCATGAATGCTGACTATTAGGCTGACTACTTGGTGAAAACTGTGAAACTGCATAAATCAGATTACCCCCATGAAATGCAAGGAAACTGGAATGCACTCATGAACATGGTACAGTAACAACATAAAATCCTGTGCATGAGACATTGCCTGTAGTTACATCTCCAATCAAAACACGTCGAAGAGTAGCAAATTGACCAGAATGCAATGATGACAACAGTATAACTTCCCCTTTACTTAATACTTTCAAAGACATAATGAGTCCATTCTTCCTCTCACCTGTCATACAATGGCTGTAAAGGGTATAACACAGACTTCAGGGCATAATGAAAAACGTCAGTGACCATGCGCAGGGTTCGGGATGAGCAGTTGAGGCAAACCTCCACATGTGGAAGATCTTGAACTGCTTGCTCCACTCGCTAAGTATAGCACAAACAGAGCAAGATGTGATTGATAAAAGACAACAGTTGTAGCTATCTATCCTGCCCTTGTTAGTTGAGCTGAAGAGGGACTGTTGTGCTCTTCAACGTTCTGCGTACAGTTGAAATCCTGACCCATGAACAAATACATTCATGGACTCAAACACCCATTGGTCCCCATGACAACAGGGTCCTAGTTGTTACCTCTCTGATCAGTTGCACTTCTCTGCCCTCTGGGGCTCCCTCGAGCAGATCTGCTTTGCAACAGGCTAAGATAACAGGCACGTCTGGCTTCAGCTGCTGTACCCGAGGATACCAATAAGTTCGAATGCTATCCCTGCATCCACAGCACTTAGTACTTTAAATATCACTCTGACATCAAACTCATTGCTCTCACTACAAGTTATGAAATAGTCTTACAGCGTAGCATGGCGAAGTGCATCAAAGCATATGACCACAGCATCGGCGCTTTGCACCGATAGATCTAGAGCTGTTGCATCCTCAGGACTGCTGGATGTATCCGTGAGTAGCATCGCGACATGGTCTGGCGAGAATTCTGGAGGTAGTCTAACAGGAGGAAGAACAGGTGGAGGTCGAACATCAAAAGTGTCATTCGCGGCAGTAGAAATAAGGCTGGTCTTCCCCGTTCCCGAATCTCCGATCACAGCCACCCGCACATATCGATTATTTTCAATGCCCATTGTTGTAAACTATCATAAGGATTAAGGCTGCATAATGCACCAAGTTCCAAAACAATAATGATGATAATGAGGCAGCAGTTAAATCCGTTGTCTTCAAAAAGTGTGGTATGTCCACACGAGAGACCTAATGATTGCTTGAAGAGTATTTCGTCTATGCTGCTCTCAAAAGGATATATTAGCAGTTACCTGGTACTAAGTGGACCTGCAAAAAGGTGGGGCAAGCCCTATACTTATTGTAAGTTTGAAACATTAGAATTATCTGTTGAATAAGTTACTACGTCCATCTTCCTCGAAGAAATCACTCCAAAGTGAAAGCTGGAATGCAGAGTCCAGCCACAGTCCTTGTCTCTGGTGTTGAAGATTTCAAGCCCACTCTCTCTAAGTTCGTTGATGATGTCAAAAATTGAATATTTTTTAACCAAATCAAAGCCTATTCATTAATAAATCAATACCTATACCTAAACCTATATCCTATCCAATGTAATCTGGGAGGATAGGTATGAGACCTGTCGTGTCCTCTGTATCATCTCGTGTTGGTCATTAATTGAATATAGATCTGGAGACTGGTGTTGCACTTACATCATTCTTTGCACATGCAATATTCAGGCTCTTGACACTACCAGCCCCGCACTTTGTGGTTTTCTCCTCAGATATAGATGACCACTCAGGGCTACCATGGTGCCCAGATTGCGTGCGCACAGTACCATCCATACAGGTCTATAAAAGCTTTTAGTGCATAGCATGAGCATATGGTAAGGATACCAGGACATGCTTTATGATATTTATTAGGCTGAATGTCCTCCTGACTTCATCTGTCAAGTCCAATAGACATGTCTCTGATCCGTTTACATTATTTGTTTGTTTGGATATTGCAGGCAGGAGTAACAGCTGTGGGTGGAAGTTTGCTAGAAGTCCGAGTGGGCCCCAAAGCAGCATGGAAGAGTCCAGATCATCCTTTCAGGTACGTCTTCTACTAATATTTTGTGTAGTTTGGATAATTCGATATCATTCTTCAAGTGGGTCCCATATCAGGTAACCAAGGCAAAGTCCATATCAGGTAACCAAGGCAAAGTCCATATCATCTCTTTAGTTAGAAGAAATTCACAGATCATTTCAGCATGGCGGAAGAGTCTAGATCGCTCAACTTGCATATGTCAAGTTCAGTCTTCATATGCATTTATCCTATTGCTTCATGTTAGGAGCGCAGGCACATGTGCCACTTGAATGATGCCTTACATTTAAAAGAATTTGTATATTGTTTACATCCAAGAGTTTCTCCTCATCTCTAGTTCTCCATTAGTACCTACTGAAAGATAATCAAAGATAATTGTTCTCTCTGATTAGGCTGGATGCTGACCTCAAGCTCAAGGGTATACCCACCCTTTTTCATTGGAATGAGGATGGAAGAAAAGGGGAGATGGCTGGCCCAGAGTTGGAAGCATCATCCAATGCTGAGGAGGCTGAAAATGTTGTGTATGATTTCATAGCTAAGGTTCATAAATAAGTTTTCTTTGCTGCACAATTGTAACTGTCGTGCGATATTTCTCTTAGTACTAGTCGTGGATCTGGAGCTAAGATCCACAGACGTTAACGCTCTGAGAATTCACAGACAGTAGTACTTTCACAACATGATTGCAAATGATGATAAAAAAGACAACCAAGCCTCCAAAGCTGAAATCCACACATATCAATCAGCTCATTTAGTTTATGCAATGAACTGGAGTGTAAGTAATCAGGCGAGATAGCTACATTTTCATTATTCTGTGCTGATGCTTTCTCTTCTGAACCTTAATCAGGTTCGGAGGGACAAAAGATTCAGGCTTGCTGTTGGAAGCTTTAAAGAGGAGATGAATAACTGCGTAGAATTGATAAGCCGTAGGTTTTAACTGTGTGCTATTGATTGATGAATGGCGGGCCGGGAGTAAGATTTTTCTGATCAAGCTTTTTTACTTGAACACAGTGGACGAGGAGCGTGGTGCTTTGAAGTCTAATCCTGGACTGACATTTAAGCATGACTACCCTGCTACCAAGCTCATGTTCATCCCAGACAAGGAAGGTTCTAGGCCTGACTTGCTAGCAACCACTGGAGAGTTCCTAAGAATCTGGCAGATTCACGATGACAATGTGACATTGCAGCGCCTCCTCAACAATGTGAGACATGACTGCGAAATAGAATTAGCAGTGTGTGTGGACAAGTAACCAGATACACATGTATTAAGGTGACATTCTGCTCAAGACTGTAGGAATTCTGTGGTAGCATTTCAGTCAGACAGTGCTCATTTTCATGCTCCAATCGTAAGACCAGTCATACTTCCGACCTAAGCAACTCCCATCCTAGATCATCTTGCGACTCCCATCCTAGATCATCTTGCAACTCCCATCCTAGATCATCTTGCAACTCCCATCCTAGATCATCTTGCAACTCCCATCCTAGATCAACTTGCAACTCCCATCCTAGATCAACTTGCAAATCGACATGTCATATTTTGAAGCCAAGGTGATGATCATGAACAGAACAAACAGAGTGAGTTCTGTGCCCCACTGACATCCTTTGATTGGAATGAGGCGGATCCTAAGAGGCTGGGCACCTCAAGTATTGACACAACTTGCACAATATGGGATATTGAGGTCAGTAGTCTAGATATCAAGGACACGAGTACCTAAGAAATCAAGCAGTAAGGTTTAGGTTGAAGATGTATAAACACCAGGGTTTAATTGAGAGCTCTGTAGGTTGTTTTATATCCTCTACTACTGCTTTGACTTCTTTTAGTGCATTCATATTTATGCCCAACATTTGATGGAGTGTAGAGAGGAGAGGTGGACACTCAGCTTATTGCTCATGACAAAGAGGTGTATGACATTGCATGGGGAGGACATGGCGTGTTTGCAACGGTGTCAGCAGATGGATCTGTCCGCGTGTTTGATCTCAGGCAAGCATACTATCACTGTCATCTACATTGCCCCCTGCTAGCTGATCTCAGGCAAGTGTACTATCACTGTCTTCTACGTAGTCCCCTAGCTGAAAACATTGGTGTTAACTGCCTGAACTGCTCTGAGTGTACACTAGAAATTTCCTCTTTGAGCTCCTTTTTCACATTTGTGTGGAATCCAGACCACCCATCATGACCCCAAAAGCTCAATCTGGCTCAGAAACATCGTGACAAAGAACACTACTTTCCTTCACTTACTACATCCTGAAAGTCTATCCAAACCTCATTTTACAAGCTAACCTTATTCTGATTGCGACATTACATTTTAGGGACAAGGAACACTCGACTATTATCTATGAGAGCCCAAGCCCTGAGACTCCCCTCTTGCGGCTGAGTTGGAACAAACAGGACCCAAGATATATGGCCACCTTACTCCTTAACTCCTCAAAAGTAGTTATCTTGGACATCAGGTAGTGACTTGCTATGTTAACATGTACATCAGCGATCATATCATGTAGAGATATCAACAAAAAAGCCAGATCATGTGATTGTGATTTGCTGCACCAGCCCCAGTCTCACAGAATAAAGCGTTTTCCGGTGCAA
>BEGY01000044.1:101881-129861 GCA_002335675.1 Chlamydomonas eustigma | reverse complement strand
TACCTGATGAAGCTGTGGGGACTCCATTAGGGAATCTTTTAAGGCGGATGCTGGATCCTGAACCAAAGCAGAGAGCTACCATTGCAGAAATATTTCAAGATGCATGGTTTCAGGTAGAACCTGTGCTGTAGGAATCAAGATGCATGGTTTCAGGTACAACTTCATGCTGTAGGAATCAAGATGCATGGTTTCAGGTACAACTTCATGCTGTAGGAATCAAGATGCATGGTTTCAGGTACAACTTCATGCTGTAGGAATCAAGATGCATGGTTTCAGGTACAACTTCATGCTGTAGGAATCAAGATGCATGGTTTCAGGTACAACTTCATGCTGTAGGAATCAAGATGCATGGGTTTCAGGTACAACTTCATGCTGTAGGAATCAAGATGCATGGTTTCAGGTACAACTTCATGCTGTAGGAATCAAGATGCATGGTTTCAGGTACAACTTCATGCTGTAGGAATCAAGATGCATGGTTTCAGGTACAACTTCATGCTGTAGGAATCAAGATGCATGGTTTCAGGTACAACTTCATGCTGTAGGAATCAAGATGCATGGTTTCAGGTACAACTTCATGCTGTAGGAATCAAGATGCATGGGTTCAGGTACAACTTCATGCTGTAGGAATCAAGATTCATGGGTTCAGGTACAACTTCATGCTGTAGGAATCAAGTCTCCAGAGTCCTCACCTCAATGATCTCAGGCTGGTCACAGTCCTATCTCCTTATACCTACACCTTAACTCAGGGTTGTCCTTCCCTTCTTTATGTTGTCAGCCTTGCCATATTTTTATTTTAACCATGTAGGTATCGTTGCTGACAGGCATCGGCCTGCTTGATTAGTAAGATTATTCAAATGTTTATTACAAAGCTGATTTTGTCATGTGTTCGTTTCCTTACTTGTTAGGTAAATCTTCCACCTGGAGCCTTAGAATTAAACAAGTGCTTTCCGGAGTCTGTCAATATGCAGGTGAAAGGATTAAGAGGCATCTCGTGTGAGTTGTGTGGAAAAGTGTGTCCTAATTCTTTTTTTGGTAAAGATGATTGAGGGAAGCATAGTAAATGCATATTTATGTGCGATTGTCATTCAGATGCAAGGTTAAGTTGTTGTTGGTTTGATTGTAGGATGCCAAGCAGAGTGCCTCTTCCATCAGGCATATGGTAGAAATGGCCTGCCAGGTCCAGAGTGCCTTGACATCAGCAGGATCTAGCGGCCTGGCACCTGCCAGAAGTGTATCTAACAGCTCCTCGGGTCAGATGGGTTCTCCTGGGATTCAACAACAAATGCACCAGCAATCCAGTATTGTCAACAGGCTACAGGAGACTGCCGTAACCCTGCAGACATTAAGGGAGCAACAACGGCAGCAGCAGCTGCGGGCTCAGCTGCAGCTTCAGCAGATGCAACAGCAGCAGCAGCAGAGGCAGCAATGGACTTTGTGGCTTCTTCAACAGCTAGAACTTGAACAGCAGCAGCAGCAGCATATGGGAGGGGGCCTGTCTTTAGAGCAACAGCTGCTGCTGCAGCAAGAGATCCTCCAGCATGGTGACAACTCCCCTTGGCTGCAGCAGCTGTGGATGCAGCGCATGCAGCAGCAGCAGCAGAGTGGCGTTCAACAGGAGCAGCAGCAGCTGGGTATGTGGTTGCAGCAGGAGTTTGTGAGGCATCAGCAGCAGGCCATGGCTGAGCAGCAGCGTCAGCAGCAGCTTCAGATGCATCGAATGCAGCAGCAGCAGCAGATAATGCATCAAATGCAGCACCAGCAACAACAACAGCAGCAGCAGCAGCCGGTCATCGTTCTAAATAACAATAAATTTAACAGCAACAATACCAACAGTAACAGTAACAACAACATGCAAATGGACAGAATGCCACCGCCTCCTGATAGTTCATCTCTGGATTGGAGTGGATTTTTACAGCAGCTCATGCGAGACTCGAGTGATACCTCTGCAGACAAAGCTGTACTGGGCAACTCTACTCAGCATTAAGAGGTCTCTTTGGCAAACGTATCACATATGACAAACACTTCTCAGTGACCTGGTTATTAAAAACGCAGTAAGGCACTGGAATGGAATGCTTCAAACACCTCAGCTGGCGGTCTTGCTGTAGCACGGAGTCCAGGTTCCAACACAAAATGTGGAAGAGTATAGGTCTCAGACAGCATGACAGCTTCAATCGTCCCTACTTGCTCTGTTAACAAGTAACCTGCTACTTGATTCTTACAAGCAAGCACTGGGGGAGATGTTCCTCTGATGAATGTAACCAGAACAGTAATTTTTGAAAGTTCCATCCTTGTTTATTTCATTCGTTTACTGAATCCTCAGTTCAGTCTCTTCTATTGCTAATCAAATAGGATCAAGTTTTTGCTTGCTTGTCGTTATTAGCTTCATGCATCACGATGAAACACGTCATGTGCTATAGTGACATGTGAAGCTTAACAACTGTAGTGGACTCGGTCATCGCATATTTTATTTCTTTTGAATCCATTCCTCTTAGGGGTGAAGAGATTGATTGGTGGTTGATTGGTTTGTCATTATGATTCCTCTCTTCAGATTCTCTGCAACAATTAAATACATTAAGAGTGCTTCTCAATACATTTTTTCAGCTACTAGATAATTGCTGCATATTTCTCAAGTATGTAACAATGCTTAATGCCCTTAACAAATATCCAGTCTACCCCTCTGCTGAAGCAAAAACAATGCAGCTTGGAGCCCATTAACATATCAGTAAAAAATTAGAACTGTTCATATCTGAATGGAAGTCACGCCTAACCCAACAATCGACCTGCACTAGGTCTGTGCTTCAATTTAAACTACATAACCAGCATGTAATCTGACATAGAGCGCCTTGGACCCAAGACACAATATCTTACTTTCTTTTAATAACAAGCTTCGCATCCTCCTCTTCAGTTCATCGAATTCTCTAACGAGGGGAGGTATTGCTGAGTTTTAAGCCATTATTATGCAAACTTGATTGAGCTGCCTCTTAGCGCAGCCTCGCAAGCCTCAGCAGACGGGAGTTCTACACTGACAGCAGCAGATGCTTCTACTGTTGTACTCATCCCCTGCCCTGCCACACCACTTGCTGCCTTCTTCAGCTCTCCAAGACAGTCTTGCAAAATAGATTTCTCAATCTTGGTCAAACGGGCTGCAATGCGCTGCCGAGGTGTGGAGAGAGGATCTGATATTATTTCCAGGTCTTTACTTAACGAGTGCTACAATGTGAAACAAATCACACTGGTTAGAGGATTATAGTCTATAGATTGAGATTACACGTCACTACAACAACCTTCAAGACAGTATCTTACGACACTGCGAGTGTAAATACTTCCTGTCATCTGTGTAGTTCAAAGTACTCTTTCTATTTACTTCACCTTGTAAGAATTCAGTCTCCGATGCATGTACCCAGCTAGGAGGTTTAGGGCTTTCGTTTCAATCTCCATTGAGAGAGGAGTCTTAACACTAGCAGAAGACACAGGATTGGTAGGCCCTGCACTTTCAGAGGGAGGAGATGGTGTCGAGGTGGAGGGCATGCCCCCTGATGTGCTGCGTGGCGGTGGTGGCTCTGGGAACACTACTAACCTGGCCTGAGAACAATAGAGTGACAGCAATGGAGGATGATGTTGAGAGAAGGAGGAGGAGAAATTACATCAGCAAAAACCCTGAGCTGTCTTATGATGTCTCAAATGAGCTCCATGCAATTACAATGTCCTCTCAGTAGTCTTATGATGTCTCAAATGAGCTCCATACAATCACAATGTCCTCTCAGTAGTCTTATGATGTCTCAAATGAGCTCCATGCAATCACTATGTCCTCTCAGTAGTCTTTTGATGTCTCAAATGAGCTCCATGCAATCACAATGTCCTCTCAGAAGTAGTTTATTTAACAGCATTTGGGGCAAGAAACAGATGATTCTGAATGACCAGACACTCATGTCTTACTTGCTCTTCAGTAGTGGCTAAGGCAAGCCTCATGAATGGAAGGAGTGCGGGCGGTAGAGGCTTGTTTCGCCCCAAGTCAAAAGTCTGCTGAGTAGCTAGTCCGAAAGGTTGTAGAACCGCTCGCTTGATGCGGAACAAAGGGTCGTTGTTTGGCAATGTGATAGTGACTTGGAGCTTGTCATATGGATTGTTCTGGAGGGACAGAGTGCATGCAAAAAAGACATGGAGATGCAGGGACATGAGGTAAATTGTGTTCATGAAATGCGTCCATGAAACATTCATTTAGGGCTTCAGGCTTGACTTGATGGGAGGGGCTTCATTTGTAGATAACTGAATACTTTCACTTGGCTTTTCTCTGCCTCGTCAGTCGACTCATATAGCCTCTCATCCCCTCCAATGGTCAAGTACAGACATGCACATATCCACATCTATCTATTTATTGCTGACATCAAAGGTACAAATAGGCCGCTGCACATACCTCATCTACTAGTCCATAGTTAAGCAACAACCTGCTGTTGGGCTGTGGCCCACACCATGCACAAAGGGCCTCCCCCTCTTCATACTCTCTGTCAGCAACCAGCTGAATGGTCTCGTGTTCAGAATTGTATTGCAACATAGCCTGCACAATATGCACCATAGCCTGCACAATATGCACCATAGCCTGCACAATATGCAACATAGCCTGCACAATATGCAACATAGCCTGCACAATATGCAACATAGCCTGCACAATATGCAACATAGCCTGCACAATATGCAACATAGCCTGCACAATATGCTATTGAAATGAGCCGACTCCTGTGCTCCTCATCACATTCTATGGCACTTGGCATTACAGCAGATGGATGTACTGCCTGCATTTTTAAGTTTCTATTCATGTGCTGTAATATAATTGCTGATGTCTGACCTTTGATGTTGAGCTGTAGGACAATAAAGGAGGTCCCAAGGGAACCAAAGCAAACCTCTTACCAACGGAGACACCCTGAGACCAAAGAGGAAACGGATGAGTGGAAGGGAACAAAAGGTATGAGCATTCTAGGTACACTAACAATAACAACAACCCTCAATAAAAGATGGCCTGCTGCTTCACTGCTTTATTGTTCAGATGATGCTTTCTGAACAAAACAGAACACAATGGCCACCTTCAGGTTTTCTTACTTGAAACTTCAGCGTCATCCATGAATTTCAAAGACAATCAAAGTTCTCTCTCAGTAGCAGAAATGTTCTCTCTCAGTGGCAGAGATGTTCTCTCTCAGTAGTAGAGGTGTTCTCTCTCAGTGGCAGAGATGTTCTGAGAAAAAGACTTCATGTCTATTTCTGTATCCTACCTGAAGTGCAACCTACCTGCAAATGTACGATGGAGGCCTGCACTGCAGCAAATGCTTGGCGAAATCGCTCAAATGGAAAGGCCTCCGTTGGTATGTCAAAAGGGTACCTAGCCACAATAGCATCGAAAACATTCAGACATAACTTAAGACAGAAACGTCACGTAATGGTTGAATACTTATAACCTTGAATATGAACTTGTAAACTCAGACCTGATTACTTATGCTAACACCTTAGGAGAGGATGTTTTTCTGCCATGAGCAGAAAATGTTCTTTACACATACATGGCAACGACACAGCATAAATGTTTTTGACCATGAGTTCTCCATACCTTTTGAATAATGAAGATGCCATGAACCAGACTTTGTCAAGCTCATCGTACTCTTCCCTGATGCCAGCCAAGCGCTGACGCACTGCTGTTACTACTGGGCTTCCTAACGTTCAACATCAATCAAACAATGCTCCTCATTCAAATAACTGGGCTGCCTAACATTCAACATCAATCAAACAATAATGCTTCTCATTCAAATAATTGGGCTACCTACTAACATTTCATATCAATCAAACAATGCTCCTTATTTAAGTAACTGGAATGCCTAACATTCAACAGCAATCAAACAATGCGGCTCCTCATTCAAGTAACTGGGCTGCCTAACATCCAACATCATCAATCAAATAATATTTTCCTTTCAACACACATTTGTAATCAACAATGCACACATTTCTTATCAACCATGCACACATTTCTAATCAACGATTGCACACTTATGTAATCAACAATGGCACACATTTGTCATCAACGATTGCACACATAAGTAGTCGTCAACCATTGCACACATTTGTCATCAAACATTGCACCCATAAGTAGTCAACAACCATTGCACACATTAGTCATCAACCATTGTACAGATTAGTCATCAACCATTGCACACATTTGTCAACAACCATTGCACACATTTGTCAACAACCATTGCACACATTTGTCATCAACCATGCACACATTAGTCAACAACCATTGCACACATTAGTCAACAACCATTGCACACATTTGTCATCAACCATTGCACACATTAGTCATCAACCATTGCACACATTTGTCATCAACCATTGCACACATTTGTCATCAACCGTGAAAGTGTGAACGCTATTGATTTCATGGCTGCTAAGGACACCCACCCTGCAACAACTCCTCGAGTTCTTCATCTTTCCACAAGAGAGGGCTCTCAACTGCTTGCACACCGCGGCCCCTCTGACGATCCAGGGCCTACACAAACACAACAGTAACTTCAAAGCTGAGGCAAGAGCGTCTCAGAGTATCAAAGGCTGTTTTATACTTGAGGGCTTTAGCAAGCTGCGTTTGACTTCTAACAGATAAGAATAATGACTGTGTTTACAGACACATGCAAATAACGAAAAGGTAGAGGCCCTAAAAGCTTCAACCACCTGGATGTAAAGAGAGGGCCCAGAAAGGCTTAAATACTATCAACTATGCAATACCTGTATGTAAGGGGCCCAGAAGGACTCCTTACCAGTCTTCTTCTCATACATCAGGTACAAAGTGAGGCAGGCCCTGACAAACAGAGCAGTACAGATAGGCTCTCATACATAGGAACTCCAAGAAAGGTATGGAATGAGATTACATGTGAGGACTGCTTGTGACAACTAAGCATGATCTGAGATCTCGAATTTCCCCTAGAGGAGATGTTCACGTACTTGTTTAGGATGTTTTGTTAAATGGTGCAAGAAAAGTATTTGAAAATTCTGAGCATGGAAATTTTACATGTCAGATCTTAAAAACCTTCATGATAATACTTACAATTCTGACAATTTGTCATTTGTGAGGAGTTCGGCCACAAACTCAGATTCGAACACTCTGTCCAGAGTAATGACTAACTTCTCAGGGATATCAATAAGTACCTGCAGCAAACATCCTTTTCAGATCTTTGACTGCGTCTATCTCACTTGCAGCCAATTTATTCATATCTTGTTTTTCAAGTTCATATCTTAGGCTGCACTGGAATCCCACTGCAGTTTATGTGCCTTAAAGCGTAGTTGTTTATGGGCCAGCAGGTTTAAGTAGGAGGTATTACTAGGTAGTTGAACTATGCTAATAGAAATCCTTTTCAAATATGTAATATACCTGGCCAGGTGCTATCTTCTGGCGTGCAACAAGTGTGTCCAAGGGTTGTGTGACGCCTGTCTCCATCTCTACTCCTTTGATTTCAACCAGCTGCTCTGAGCCTCCATTTCTCTAAATGTGTAGAAAAGTAACTGAAGCTGTGAGTGTAATATTTGATGTTTGATCTCAAAGAAATTGAGACAAGTGAAACATTATGAGACAAAATATCTTGCAATTACATTGCGCCATACTTCTGCTTACTTCTGTTTTCTAAAAATCTATGGGTACGTGCCTGAAGCCAGTTAGTGAGAACATGGGGGCTGCTGGTTGCTGCCTGCTTGACAGCATACACAACTCTTTGTAGCCTGTTAAAGGAACTCTTGATGTGCTAAAAGTAGGCAAGAATAAATTATTCAGTACTTGTGACATTACAATACTGTTGTTGAGCGAATCATCACCTGGCCTCGTCGCACCAAACGACTGCATGATATTGAGCTTGAGTGCAGCATCCAAACTCCAAGTATTTTGTGCAATTACAAATTAGCTAATCGTATTGCAAGAGCATCGCGGAGAGATCAGCACCATCACATTCACACCAATCCTCCACACTCCTGAGGGCATACATGTATCACGGTTAATGTAGTAGCCGTATTCAACTCTGTCATGGCGCCAGGTAGCCATGGTAGCTTGGGCGTTAAGAATATGCTGCTATCATTTGCACCTTTGAAGGGGAGTTTAGTCGTAACTTATCAACTTTACGGTCAGAACTCTCTCTCCAAAAGATATGCTTCTGGTGCTGTTGCGCAGCAAAAGCCATCAAAACTGATCTCTCGTAGTGAGGATGGAAACCCGTCTCAAGAAGCAGGACAGATTAGAGGTAAGCGCCTTTCTTCTTCTTTATTAGCTACAATATCTTGTCTTGAAGCTCCTGTCTAGCATACTGCACTGTCACATACCAACACTTCATACTTGCATGTATGCACTGGGAAATAACTGGTATGTTTGATTTCTCCCTACAACGATGACAATTTTTTTTCCTTGCAGCTGCTTTGTCTCCATTCCTGCCTGATGAGCAGATGGTAGAGACATACCGCACAAATAAAACTCCACGAATTCGCTTCAGTGACATTCCTGCTAACTCCAAGCTGGTGCGAAACCAACCACTCAATATTCGCAATACTCACTCAAATGCAGAAAATTTTATTTATTATGTACGTTCCAAGCATATGTGCTGTTGTCAACTATGTCTGCTGCACTTTGTCCTGTAGATCGAATCCTTTGCCTCTTCCAAGCTGCCAACACAACCTCTCTATGATCTACCCAATTGGTTGGAGCACAACTACCCTCAGGTAACAAATGCTTGCACCATAAACGTCTTTTATTCATGGACAAAATGGGAGGATCTTTACAGTAAGAAAACATGTACCTCAGAAGTCTGAATCTGCCCTTTTCTTAGAACCATCCTCATAATTGTTATTTGCTTTTATCAATATGATGCCTCTAGCCTCTCCTTGCTTTGATCAGTATGACGCCAGCCCTAAGAGCCCATTCTACAGCTGGATAACATGGATGCGGGAGCATCTGCCCCGAAACCAGCAACGCACCTTGGCAGCCTTCCATGCTTACATGCAGAGCAGTAAGCATCGCCTTGCAATCCTTGAACAATCAAATTATGTGAGTTATTTGTCATGATGATGTATTAAGACAAATGAGTACTAGAATCAATGTCCAATGATAATCAAGTGTCCCATACATAGCAGTTTATGATGCATTATGGCAATAGGACAGGAGGTTTAACCACCATGGCAATAGGACAGGAGGTTTAACCACCAAGGTAATATGACAGGAGGTTTAACCACCATGGCAATAGGACAGGAGGTTTAACCACCATGGCAATAGGACAGGAGGTTTAACCACCACGGCAATATGACAGGAGGTTTAACCACCATGGCAATAGGACAGGAGGTTTAACCACCATGGCAATATGACAGGAGGTTTAACCACCATGGCAATATGACAGGAGGTTTAATCACCATGGTAATAGGACAGGAGGTTTAACCACCATGGCAATAGGACAGGAGGTTTAACCACCATGGCAATAGGACAGGAGGTTTAACCACCATGGTAATAGGACAGGAGGTTTAACCACCATGGCAATATGACAGGAGGTTTAACCACCTTTAACTACCTTTAACCACCTTTAACTACCATGCAACTGCACTTCCTGGGTGCACAGCAATCCAATTCATGCTTCAAAACCCATATTTGCACACAGGAGCTTGCAAGGTTATGGCATTGGCAGCATCAAAGGGCTGCGATGGGCCTGCCTCCAGAACTCACTCCTGATGAGGTGCAAGCTGCTGCCTTTAGCCATAAACATTCCGCTGACTCATCTTCTTCTGGCGGTACCTCCTCTGGTGTTGCTATGGGGGATACAAGTTCAGGATCCTCAGTATCTTCTCAGTTGAACGCAGTTCAAGGTGATGTTAATGCCAAAGCTGATGTTGCAGATGGCTGTACCTCAGGTATGTGCCTGGAGCTTTGTCTTTTACATGTACCAAAGGCATGTATCTCAAGTTTGGACTGTTTACTCATTACTTGTTAATGTCGTGAGGCGGCATCCAAGTCAGGTCATCTAGAGCACAGGATGAACAAAGGGTTCCTGACATTGGAATGTGGTTAAAATTGGTTGCCATCATATTACTGACATTGGAATGTGGTTAAAATTGGTTGCCATCATATTACTGCAGAGGACTTCACTGCTGCAGGCTCCGCTGCATCTGTAGCTTTGTCTGGAGCATCATCATCGTCTAGTGCAGCCAAGGTAGCACCAGTATCATCGTCTAGTGCAGCCAAGGTAGCACCAGCATCAGCGCAACCTCCTAAGGGCATACTGGGTCTTATACACCAGGCAGAGAAGAAGCAACAGCTGGCGCAGGAAGACAAACAAGAGCGACTGGTAGGGAGGTCGTGGTTTGGAATATTGAGGTTTACAGATCTGTTTATAGGTGCATTGTCTCTTAAGTGTTTAGTGTTGAAAGGCATGGTGTGTAGTTTTACTCAGGTAGGCTTCAAAACCCATATATTTAGAATATATATATATATATATGTTTTTGCTGTAGGCCGATCATGGGTTAGTTGACCTAACTCCGGAGCAGAGGGAAGTGGTTTCAACCCTAAAGAACCCAGCACGAGAGCTGAGAGAGCTGGCGGCATCCTTTGAGGAAAGGAGGATCCGCGGTGAAGAAAATCTCAGACGACAGAGCAAGATGAAAGAACTCCTTCTTCAGGTAAGTTCACAAAACTCCAGAAGATGGTGAACAAGCCGTTAGGGTATTAATCATAGCAATAGGCGATGAGCACGCTGTTTAAGTACAGGTACAGTACTGGTTAAGGAATCCACTTATCTAGAGGTTACATGTATAGAAGTTCTCGTTGTGTCTCATTATGTCTTTATGCTACCAGGAGTTTGAGGAGAGATCAGCAGCTGTAGCAGAGGCTGCACAGCTTGGTCTTGATCACCAGGAAGTGTTGAATAAGGTGCAACTGTATGAGAGTGAAGGAGGAGGCACTACCAAGGAAAGCAGCGGGTCATCAGGCGATACTAAAGCAGCTGGAGCTGCTGCTCAGAAGCTGAGAAAGCTGCAACCAAGGGACTTGAAGATGGCAGTGCAAGGCCATAAGTATTGGACAGAGACCCGTTTACTGGATCATCGAGTAAGTGTACTTGTCCCCAAACTTACCATCTTCCCATCTTTTGGCATATCGCCTACTGGTCCTATAAGAGTGCATAGGATGCAGGCTGGGCATGGACACCACAGTAATGCATTTGCATGAAGGTCTGTGCATCCATGCAGTGATTTCTTTACCTTGAATCATCTGAACGTTCTGTTGTGGATAAGTGTTGCTTGGAGCAGGTGTTTAAGCTCCAGCTGCACACATAATCCTGTAGAGTCTCTACTTAGTCATATGTTATTCCTTACAGGCAAATGTACAAGAGCTGGCAACACAGGTTGCCAAGCTGGAGGAGAGCTTGGCTCAAATGAAGCTGGCAGATGAGAGGTATGAGACAATAGGCTCCTCTAATGCATCGTGAGAGGTATGAGAGGTATGAGAGGTATGAGACAATAGGCTCCTCTAATGCATCGTGATAGATTGGTCAGAGGAGTATGCAGCTCTCAAACACACTTTTGTTTGTACTTGGGTGCTCTGTCTGTATGCCCCATGATGATGTCTCACAACTGTGTAGATTTATGTCATAGTCTTCCGGTACCTCAATTCTTCTTTCTCTCCTCTTAGCTTCCTCAAGACGCGCCAGGGACATGGTTACACCTTCTCTCTGCTCAAACAGCCACCAACGCCCACTCTTGATATGTTGACCAAGTATTACCAGGTGTGTACATCAACCTCATGCTAGTTCATCTAGTTTCTGCTAGATAATCAGTAGATTCTAGTCCAGGAGCTTCATGCCTCAGAATATGCAGTTGAGTACTTCTATGTAGCAGCAGCTTCTAGTTCTTGTTTGAGGCCTGCAGTTATCGCAGTAGTCTGTAGATAAAGTTTCAAGTCTCTAGTACTACAAGTTTTGAAATATCCCTTCTGATAGTCCCTCTGTCAATCCAGTGCCTCTAAGTGTAAGGCATCGCATTATGTGGCAGTGGGTGCTTCATACCTTTCGCTTACTTCTTCTTTTGTTGTGCCCACAGTTGAAGTACATGGATGTGTTGATACAAAAAGAGGAGGCTCACAACTTGAGATCATCAAGCAATGCAGCACTCTCAGCTCTAAGTGCCAAGACATCAGGCTCAAGCACGCCGTCTTCAAACCAACTGTCACCATCAGAGGTGCATGACATCAACCGCCGAGCATCTGAAGCATTCAATAGCATTGCTGATACTGCAGACACAGGCTCATACAGTCAGTTAATGGCGCAGCTGTATGGCCAAGGTCTCATCAGCAAGGTATGCACTAGGTACAGTTAAATTGCGACTAAGCATAATTACTTAAGGGATGCAGTGATGGTCTCTGTTAGTTGTAGCGATGACCATGCTATGGTGATGACAGGGCAGTACTGAGATGATGCATTAAATTTTACAACACTCAGGTGTTCTGCAGTTATACATCAAATTGTTGAACTTGCATGAGCGTCAAACAGCTTGTGATGACTAGTTGAGCACCCACCAATTTGTTATTTACTGAAACTTGCTGCCTTGCTGCCTCCTGTTCAGACTGATTTGGATGAGGGTCTGCTCGCAGCTCGGCTGAGGGCTGCTGAGGCAAGAGTGGAGTCCAAGAAGTCTCAAATTGCAGCGCTTCTGGAGGGCACAGCACTGGAGGGAAATGATATCTCTATGGGAGTAAAGCAGACACTGTCATCTCAATTATTGGGCGTACTGCATGGACATGTTGACTCCCCTCTGACTGTCACCTCACCTGTATCTCATCTCCAGCAAAATGCGAAGAAGCTGTGGGAAGATGCTGCTTCCTCAGGATTTGGGCCGTGGGCTAAGAGTATCAAGGAAAGCTGCAGGAGGGACATTGAAAAGCGAAGATCAGCAGGTATGCCGATCCATATGGATGTAAGGGGACTTTCATTAATGCCCCATTTGATAGTCAGGTATGCAATATGACTGCAATGGGACTTTCATTAATGTCCCATGTGATCATTTACCTCTTCTGGATGTAAGAACCCAAGCACTCTGTATGGTTTCCCTTGAAATTTTAATTTGTCAAAGTTTGAAAGAAAATCGGTCTTGTGAATTTTACTGAGTTTCTGTAGCCTTGATTTTCTTGCGTAGGGGAGAATATATCTGCAGAACAGGAGCTGGAGCTGTTGACTATGTGGGACCAGCCTGTGTCCTTCAAGGAAGCGCAACAAGTGTGGAATGCGTACCTCAATTCCGCGGGCATGGCTCATGGACCTCAGCTGGAGGAAGTGCTACATCTTGACCAGCAAATGCGGAAGACAAGTGTGGGGGACAGAGTGAATGAGGGACCTTCAGAAGACCTTGCTGTCACTGCTCTGACAGGACAGCTCAAGGAGGTTTTTGAATGCTTCAAGCAGAAGCATGGCAGTGTGTTGATGGGTGGTAATGACTTGAAAGGCGAAGCCTTCAGGGATCTAGAGTGGTCGGAGGTCCAGGAGAAGCTGAGGGACCTGGATGTAACCTCTGTTGGCTCTTTAGAAGGCATCTTCCAGTCAGCTTCCTTGCGGCAAGTCCTTGGGGAGCACTGGAGGCGCATCGTCAGGCAACTGCTTCCTGAGGAATCAAGCAGTAGCAGTAGTAGCAGTGAAGAGGATGAGGTACAAGATGATGCAGAGTCTTCATCTAAGTCTGCAGCGTCTGAACCGCCAGTGTCATCATTTGAGGACCTGTGGACTTTGATGAGCGAGGTAACTATAAGCTGCGGAGAAAAGTGATATCTGCACATTGGGTACTTATTGTTGTGTGCCCCTAAAATGAGTTTGATGCGGAATTGACCAATAGCCTTTATCACTAATCATCTCTATTTATTCAGGGCTTTCAATTCCTCATCTCAAGAGTCTACTGCCGGCATTTTACTTTTATGTGAGTGGATTTTATTTTATTTTCTTTTATCCAACCTAGGTGTTCCATTCAAGCTTGAGCTCTGTTAAGCAAGGACCATCCCCAGCAGTTGCATCCACCGCCACTTTGAGAGCAGACCTTGACACGGTGGGTGGGAGTAGTTACCGCCTGGCTGGGTTCTCTCCAGCTTCCTCTCTGGTTTCTAGCAGCACTGCAGATGCATCTGCCTCTCCACAAGGCTTAAGTGATGGAGCAACGCAGCAATCCAAGCAGTTGAATCCAGGTGAAGCGGGAACAGAAGAGCAAGACAGAAACCTGAAGCAAAGCTGGGACTTGTATACCAGAGAGCAGGCAGGCAGTATCATACCGACTTACGTCTCTAGCTATGGCACCTTGCCCTACCCTCTAGCACAGCCCATCTTGAGATTCAGCCAGAAGACGGTGTTAGGACCCACTGCTTCTACCTCAGCTACCTCCTCAGCTACTCCAGGTCTCATGCCTTCGGGGGCTGGCATAGATGTCCCCTCCTCCAACAGGGATGTATGTTTGAGAGTTCGGGCAGCAGACCTGGCCTCAGAGGCAGGCTTGGGCGAGAAGGCCTTATCACACATTCTGCAAATATGTGGCCCTGAAAGGTGGGATCAGTCTCTCCGTATGATTGGCTTTTCGCATATGTGTAATCAGTTTTGTATCCAGGATATGCACAACATTTTTCAGCTACAAAAACTCTGTTCTTTTATGCTCGTTCCTCTCTTCATGTTCCAGGTTTGAATCAAGCACTGGAGACATTGTGCTAAGAGCAGACCGGTACCCTAGCCGCGAGGAAAATAGGAGACTGTGTCTGGAGCAACTTCATCTGTTGTTGAAGGAGGGTCAAGCTAAGGAATCAAGCGTTGACTTTTTGTTCTCTAAACAGAGAAGCTCTTACCTCTCAGAGTTGGAAGTTTAGGATGCAGGCACCTGGGTACGTTGACTTTACATTCAAGTATACAATCTCATCTTTAATATTGAGATGAACGCATGGGTGCTGAACGAGGGCTTTCAAGAAGGCAACGAATGAAATTCAAGTAATATGACCACGTGTTATACTTGGCATGAGCAAGGCAGAAGCATGGAGGTGGAATTTCAGCTTGCGCCCCTTTCAAGTAAACAGGCATTTGCAGTATCAAGAAACGACTTGGAACCAGCAGTTGGAAAGAAATAATTGCAGAGAAATTCTAAAGACTCAATTGACATCAAAATCAGACACCCATATTTAAAAAAATCAGCTGGGAAACCGTTTATCTCATTGTGCTTGATAATTGTCAACACTGCTCGAGGTTTAAACATTGTTTATCTGAAATCTATGCCCGTTATCTGCCGGATACGTTATTAACATTCTTCACAATTGGCAGCTTTCCCATTCCCCTCCATCTAAGCTGTCAATCACAAACACTGTCGATCATGCATGCAGTCTCATTGCGTGGCATTGCAACCTCCGTGAGAAGTAGCCTGTGGGCTTTCCTTCCTCTGGGCAGCCCTCCTCAAAGCCATTTGAGCTTCTGAGGCCCTTCTCTCAGCATGCTCCACTCTTCTATGTAATTGAGCCAAAGTAACCTCCATGTCAGCCTGGGCCTTCGCATGATCTGCCTCTTGCTTCTTTAGCTGCTGATGGAGCAATGCGACAGTAATGGCCAGATCCTTCTTTGCTTCATCAACACTATGCTCGGCTGCATGCACTTTACCATGCATCTCACACCTCATGGCCTCTGTGTGCGCCTGCAACTCTAGTTTTGCTTGCTCCAGACGTACATTCAGCTGCTGCTCAAAGATTTTCTGCATGAACATGGCAGCTGCCATGCCACATCCACCGACAATTGTGATCTTTGCGACGAACACAAAAGCTCTGCCCAGCCCTCGCAACAGACTCTTCAGCTTACCATGTCTTTTGGGCCCTCTAAGACTGTCTTTCCCCCCCTTTTTTAGATTTGTTTCTTGACGAGTTAGAAAAGCAGCAACGGATTCGTAGACATCATCCTGAGCCGAAATGGATCTGAGTCCATTGCTCATATTTCATACGTGCTAGATTACTTTCATTCTTGTATCTGCACTACTTCACGAACTCGTTACCGTACTTCCAGGCCCACCAGAGTGTCAGTCGGAAAAAGATAAAGATCTTTACCTAGTTTTTAAAATGTATCATTGATGGAGATGATGATTTAATTATGTCTTAAATCCCAAGAAAGCACAAACCACATTGCTACATATTTAAACCCCAGAGGGAGCTGGCTTCCACCTACAATCAACCACTGAAGTATGTCGAATATCTCTGAAATTCTCACTTTTGAGAGGCTCAAGGCTGAGTAGGTAAATGTCCAGCGACAAGAGCAATAGTGCCTCTGTTGGAGACGTCGAGGAAGAGGAATATGACATCGACTTTGAGGAAGAGACGACAGTGGGCCCATTTGTGAAGCCAGTCCCTGTTAGCACAGCGCCCACCAACTCTGCAGACGATGAACTCGTCATTCCTGTCTCGAAATTTAGTCCAACGTCGTCAATACGAAGCTTGAAACGATCGAATAAGGTTGCAGACGAGGAATCTCTCACTGCATTTCGGAAACAAGAAGCAGAGAAGGCGCAAAAGAGTGCTGGTGCTGTTAGCAGCATGGGCAGCTGGGACGGGGATAAAAGCGGCAGCGAGTTCGCTGACACCCCAGATGGTCCTCAAAAGAGAGATAAAACCCTAACCATAGAAACTTCTTCTCTACCACAGCTGAAAGAGGTTGTACCTGCTGTGACATCTATTGCAACCAGTGAAGAAGCTTCCCATCTTGCAGCAAAACCGTTAGTACCTTCTCCTCCACTTCCACCTACACTGCCTAACATTCCTGTCCTCAGATCTAATCTGAAGCCTGATGCCGTTCAACCTTTACAGAGAATCTCGCAAGCTATTGATTCCTCAGCTTCACCACTGGCACCCACAGTAGTAGCGCCTCAACCCTCATCTCAAACCCCCAGCATACTGGAGCTCATAGAGGAAACCACTCCGGGGTCTCAACCCTCATCTCAAACCCCCGGCATACTGGAGCTCATAGAGGACACCACTCCGGAGTCTCCATCGTTACGGCTGAGACCTGGGGTTTCAGCTGGTGGAGACTCCCCTGCCTTGGTGCTAGGACCTTATGTGGCTACACCCCACCCTGCTTTGGGAGCAGCTTCCATTACAGCTTCATCTGCTGCTGCCTTGGATAGCACATCACTACCTCCTCCAGCATGGGCTAAGAATGAACTAGCAACTGCTTCTAGTCAGCATAATGCTGCACCCACCAATACAAGTACTGACAAAACAGTGTCAGGTACTCATCTAGGCTCCCAAATCAGTGCCCACATAACAGTAGCAGGATCTCCTCTAGGCTCCCAACCCAGCATCGCATCAGCCCCTCCCCCTCAAGAGCAACATTTACCATCCTCACTTACTACCAAACCACCAGCATTGAGTCAGCCCATGCTTCAGCCACCTGCTGCTGTTGCCTCTGCTCCCGTGTCATATCCCTCTCAGCCTCTTACTTTGGCTTCATACACAGCTCATCAGCAGACTGACATGATGAGCCTTGTAGGGAATCAGGCAGGTGGGCAACTGCCTTACAGTCAGACAGGTGTGCAACTGCCTTACAATCAGGCAGGTGGGCAACTGCCTTACAATCAGACAGGTGGGCAACTGCCTTACAATCAGGCAGGTGGACAACTGCCTTACAATCAGGCAGGTGGGCAGCTGCCTTACAATCAGGCAGGTGGGCAACTGCCTTACAATCAGGCAGGTGGGCAACTGCCTTACAATCAGGCAGGTGGGCAACTGCCTTACAATCAGGCAGGTGGGAAACTGCCTTACAATCAGGCAGGCCTCAGTACATCATCTACTTACAAGCAGCAGCAGCAACTGTTTCAGCAGCAGCCCATGATTTCCCCTAACCAGTCCCCCAGAGCAGCATTAGGTGCAGCTTACTCCCCATCCTCTCCTTACGGCCAAGCACCGCAGTCAACACTGCATCCCTCCTTTCCTGCTTATCTGAACTCTCAACAGAGCTTGAGTCCTCAACAGTACCATCCTGTTGCACAGCAGTACAATCCATCAGCCTTGCAGTACACAGATGCAGGCCTCAGGCAGAGCCAAGGATTCTCTGGCGCCACTATTCAGGGCATTAGGGACATGACGGCACCAAGGGGTCAGCTGGCATATCAGGCGTCCTCCAACCACCTCCAACCACCACCTCCAACCACCACCTCCAACCACCTCCAATCCTTCCCAGGTACTCAGGCATCAGGGTACGCAAGTCTGACTGTGCCATCAGACCCCTTATTGCGCTCTTCATCAGGCCTGACCTCACCTTCAGGGCAGCTCCAGCAGCCTAGGATGATGTACACTCCTGGCTTCACTTTACCTCCTCCTCCTGAGCTGCGTACCTCATCTGGCCTGCCTTTCATGTTAAATGATATGAATACCCTGAGGGTTTCAACAAGCTCCTATCCTTTCTCTACACAGTCAGGGGCAGCTCAGTTACCTCCCCAGGGATTGCCCATGATGATGTCTGCTCAGTCTATGCCAATGCAGCTAACTGCCATTCATTTGATGCAACTGCAAAACAGCTTGAGCCGCTCCCAGGGGAGCTTCCCAGCAGGCATACCACCTGGTCTAGGCATGCCACCATACACAATTTTTCGTCCCCCAGAGCTCAATATCACCAGTCCTTCTGGAGGCAGCACCACACCAGGAGCAGCCGCAGCCGCAGCAGCAGTACCGGCACTGCAGAGGCAGAACCAGATCCAGAGACCTCAAGGTCTTGTTGCATCTAGCGCTGATCTAGGCAGCTCCACCATGCCTTTCCTGCAGCGACAGATGCAGATCCTCAGCACAAATATTGCAGCAGCTGCAGCTGCGGCCGCAGCTGCAATGAAAATTCCGCTTGTTGAGAAGTTATTCCCTGGTGCTGCTGGTGCTGGCCCTGGGGAGCTTTCTGATACGCCCCCTGTCCTTGAGAGGCAGAAGCAGATCCAAGGCGCTGCAGCAGCAGCAGCTGGAAGTGATGATGATGACAGTGACATTCTAGATTCAGATGCCGCGCCAGGTC
This sequence comes from Chlamydomonas eustigma, assembly GCA_002335675.1. Taxonomy (NCBI): domain Eukaryota; kingdom Viridiplantae; phylum Chlorophyta; class Chlorophyceae; order Chlamydomonadales; family Chlamydomonadaceae; genus Chlamydomonas; species Chlamydomonas eustigma. Next base: position 110,827 of record BEGY01000044.1, on the reverse strand, counting down.
CCAGGTCTCAACGTGGCGGTCCATCGAAGGCTGGAAGTGACAGCGGCAGTGACATCCCTCCTGACCCTGCAACTGCCAGAGCAGCAGCAGCAGCGGCAGCAGCAGCAGAGGAAGCTGCTCAGCTTGAGCCTGATGCACCCTTAGCTACAGACTTGGGACCTTTACTCTTTGGCAGGCCTATTGGCATGCCAAGGCTGGATCAAACAATAAACCCTCAGCTCATCGGGCCCAACTTCCTATTCTTCAGTGGACTAGGCTACATATTTGCACTCTGTACACAGTCTTACAATATACAGGTGGGTAAGAAATCTCCTCATCATGCATCCATGTTAAAAGTGGTGTCAGCTTAAGCCTTGTGCCATGATGTATAAGATTCTGAATGATTTTGTATGTATGAAGCTGGTATGAAGCTGGTGCCGTGATGTATAAGATTCTGCATGATTTTGTGTGTATGAAGCTGGTATGAAGCTGGAAAAAACTTAGAAATGCCTGCAATAAGACCTAAGTAAGCATGTTTACTCAATGTTTGTATCAAAAACATTATGCTATAACAAGATCGTTTCTGAGACATCAGTCATGCTGCTTTCAGGTGGGCACAGGAGGTGCAGGTTGGTTCTACTTCTTTGCTGTCACGTTTGGCTGGATTGCTTTTTCCACAAAACTCAGAAAGGTAATCGATTTCCTCATAAACAGCAGCAGTTGCTTATTGTGAGACTGCATGAGGCGATATGTCTGCATAGATGGGATGTTGTGTTCAATCATCATGCTGTAAGACATTGTTTTACAAAATGCATGACACACCTAGCGCATGGCAACTGCCTGATTCTTTGACTTGAAATTTCAGCATGATGGCCACTCATGTACCTCCCATGTGCCTCAAGGTCTCGTGGTACTACATGGATGTACTGCTTCTGCTGCTGTTCATTCTTATGTGGGGACTCACATATCCCACACCTGAAATCGGCATCAACAGCAATGAGATCACAATGCAGAATTACTTCCCATTCATTGTGAATGCGCCACTGTGTGCGCTGTGCTTGGTGAGAGACACGTACTGTTGTACATCCTAACTGATTTTTCAGCTGCCATTATTAACTACCTGCGCTACCTGTTGTCATATCTTTTTGAGTCCCAACCTGCATTGCATGTATGTCTTGGAGCATTTTGAAAACTTTGAAATTGAGTCTCTTTTACCCACTTGTATCATAATGTGGAATTGTTGTTTGCACTATCTACAGGGTACAGCTATTTTCCAGTATCCTCTCACTCTGAACTACATCAAGGATACAAGCCCTGAGGAGCACTGGGAAGGAACTGAGGTGAGAGACTGCTTAGCTGCCTCTCTTATTCTGAGATCCAGCAACCGGTGCTCTCCAAATCTTGCCTCACTTTCAGTGTGAAACTATATCTGAGAGAACCGACCTTGCATTGTTTACAACAGGAACCTTCCTTGTTACTACTTAGAAGTCTTTTAACAAGGACATATCTTCTTTTTAATATTGCTTCTCAAACAATCATTTAAAGGTCAAGCGAGCAGCAATGCACACAACAATTGCTTTGGGCATAGCATTTCTTCTTTCAACCACAATTTATGCGGTAAGTGCACTCTTGGGAAGTACCTCTGCAATATTCCAGCTGTTCATGTTTTCTGTTCTTAAATAAGGAGCCGATATCAGATCTTCAAACTCAGCCAGGTCTTCATTTCGAAGCACTGCTGCATCGACCTGATGAAAGACTAGCAATAGCCTGACTCAGCTGTCATCTTTGTACAGCACAATATCTCTGAGCAAATAGAAGTTGTTCTACTAGTCATGAGCAAGCCAGAATTGCCTCAGTATTCTCTTACCCCAGGATGCCTCAGTATTCTCTTACCCCAGGATCCTCTTGACTTTTGTACTCAACTTGGCAACCCCAATTGCCGTTGTCCTTACGCTCCTCCTTATTCTCTAACATAACGTTGCAGGCACCCTTTCAACAAGGTATAGCTAATGCTTGGCCAGGGCAGTACAGCACTGACGGAGGCTCCCTCAATTTCCTCACTCTTTTGATCCGGATTATTATTCCCGTCCTTCTCTTTGTGGCTGCCCTCCTCATGATTCGCTTCTGGTGAGACCTGAGAAGTGTCAAACTGTACTACATAGCACTCAGAAAATTACATTGCATTGTAAGAAAAACACTTATTTTCATTACTTCACCAGGATCCTGATTACAGTCTCTTCGCATTTGTAGCTGCCATTTGTAGCTGCCATTTTAATTTATGAGGGCTTGAGATTCAAGACACTCATGGCAAGCAAAAGTTTGGGTTTCAAACTTTAGTAACAAGTAACCTATCTATTGCAGGGAATGTTATAACATGTAAATTTATGTGCAGGTATTCGCTGTGGTGGCTACGTCCTAGCTGGTTGCCCCCATTGGATGTTGCTGAGGAGGTGAGGGCTGTTGTGTTGCATGCCTTAGGCCGCTGTTGGACAGAGCATAACTTCTGAGAGTGATCGCGGTCATGCCTCGTTTGTCTTGTGGTAAATGATTCAGTTTCAGCAAGCTTTTGTCAATTCACATAGGCTCACATGATGAGCGACATGCTCATCAACTAGGAATGTAACCAAGTGTAAGAAAGTGTAATAAGGTGTAACCAAGCAGCTACTAACTTGGTCAGCAACTCAAAATATGTCAACATATTTATCACCTCTGTGACTATCACAGCTTGAAGGAGAGGCCTTGAATGCGGCAGACGCTGCTGAGGCCAAATCAAATGAAGGCCCCAAAGGTGCAGCGAGGCGCTTCATCAGTGACAATTACATCCTGTTCAGTGCATTCCCTCTGCTGGCAGCTACCTGCTGGCAGGTATGCACAAGAGTAACGTTGAAACAACCAAGGAGAGGATGTAGTGAATGAGTGTCAAGTTTATGGAAGGATTCCAGACTCAAAGACAAAGCAGGACATGCTATGAGAGCCATGACGTTTAAGTAGATGTAGGGGATTAGGATATAGTTATGACTCCTGTGAAATGGTACATTTTAAGGTGGAGTTCTAGACTTTGGACAGCTTCAAAAAAGAATTCATCTTGAAGAAATGCTCATCTTTAAACCACCATCATATTTACATGTGCTCTTACATAGATGTTAGACGTGCGCATTGGTCTGGGAGTTGGCTTCTTCTCTTGTCTCTTATCAGTGGGACTAGGCTACCTTGCCTTTAGATATGAGCTGAGGAAGGTAGGTAGCACCTTTGGGTGCAAAATATATGTAAGGTTGTGTTCATGGGCTTCAGATGCCTTAAATCTGCTTGAATTGTCCTACTGAATCTGTTACCATAATTTCCAGTGAAGTGCAATCCCCTGCATTTTTAATACTGTCAACCTCTTTCTAGGGTCATGATTTGCTAATTATGGCCAAACTTTCTTTTTCTCTAATCTACTCCGCCGTTTCACCTGCAGACAAAATTCTACAACTTTGAGCTACTCATGACGCTCCTGTTCCTGGTGCTCTTTGTCATGACGGCAGCTCCCAATTCTGATGGAAGTCCCTCCTCACTTGAGTTTTCGATTCAGAACAACTTCAATTTTATTGTGTTCGCAACCTTGTCTGGTCTGGCCCTGGTAGGTGTTGCATCATATGTTTGAATAATTCTATCAATGTCTTTTTGGTCAAGCAACATCTTATTTAAATATTTCAACAATAGGCTACCAATTACTAAGCTCAGAATCATGTCTTCATGGCCATACTTTTGTTCGCCAGCTTTGAAAACTGATTGTATTCAGTTGTCCTTATCATTCAGTTGTCCTGTATCTTCTGGGAGCCGTTCACTGTGCAGTACCTACGGGACATGGTGCCAAAGCATCATTGGTCAAAGCCGGAGGTGAGTTTAGTAGCTGGTCATTTTGAAACCTATGACTTTCTCCTTATGCAACCAAGACACCAATGACCTTGATTGAGTGATGAGGTTTTTAGGGTTTAGGGAATCCAGTACACGTCAAGAGCTATCTAGACTTCAGCTATTGTGAGCGCTAGGTTGATGTGCTACCTAGGATGGGCAGGAGGTTTCTATGTCTTCTCATTTTGTGTGGGCTTGTAGATTCACACAACAGCCCTCCGTACCACGTGGTTATGGTCAGCCTCCTTTGCTGCATCTGTCCTGATCTACCTGGTCAGTAATCGATGAGGGATGCATCTGAAAACTCTGTAGTTGTGAGAAAAAAATATGTTACGAATGTTGTGGTCCCTAAGGCAAGGTACAGCAGTAGACATGTAAAGCCTGGTAGTAGCTGACCAATGGCATATGTGAAGAGTGGAGAGTGGATCTTTGGTGCGAAGAGTGGATCTCAAGTGTGAAGAGTGGAGAGTGGATCTTTGGTCCTCTGTTCATCATTTTCCTGGCTGCACAGGCTGCCTATGAAGTGGGCACCCAGAACAGCACCTGGGGGCGTTATGGATCTGAGGCACGCGGCCATGACGGTGCTGCAGCAGCCATCGGCCGTGTTGTGGTGCCAGCATTCTTCATTGCTCTCTCTGCCATGGCAACTCGGTTCTGGTGGGTCCAACTGACACTTAGTAGCCCCAGCTCCTTGAACATCTGAGAAGAGATATCTGAACGCATATTTGAGGGCTTCTTGTGCACAGTATAAACGATTTATTGCGCTTTCTTCTGGTCTTTTTGCTGATCTCAGGGTAATTGGAGAAGCCTTTATGTTCACAATTGTAGTACTGTAGTACTGTAACTGTAGTACTGTAATTGTAATAATGTAACTGCATTCAAGCTGGCTGTAATTGGAATGATGTTGATTTGACTGCATGTGTTGTTGATTGTCTTTAAGGTGGAGAGCCTGGCTTATGTCACCAAATGTAACTGGACGCCCGACATGGATGCATGATGAAGACAAGCACATGGTGGATGCAGCTGCAGGTGCTCAGGCCGCCACATTGGCTGGCAGCTCTGATGCAAGTGCAGATGACGAGGCAGAAGAGAGCGCTGCTTCCGGTGCTGCTGCCAAGTCAGGGCACCTACTGGCAGCTTCTGGTGTACGGTACTTGGTGTGCACTGAGTTGGTTGGACCTAACTACCAACTGTTTTCCCTGTTGGGTCTGTTATGGGCCACGGCCTGGCAGACCCGGAATATGCTGATAGGAGCTGGAGGTGCTGGTTTCTTCTACATTGGATCTGTATTCTATGGCTCACTGGCATGGCGTGCAGGACTCAGAAAGGTGTGTGTGTCCTGTGAAAGGTGTAACGCTCAAGCAAGACCCAGGCACATTCCAGGTACTTGCTTTTTTATTCTGTTATGAATACTGAGAAGAACTCTGACCACTATCCTTCTTCAAGGAGCCAGATCTCCCTTACATGTTGCTGAAAGTGAAGCTGTGCGCCTCTTACATAAAGGTCCTTCCAGCCCTATTTATTATTATTGTGTAATTGGAGCAGGCAATCTTGCAGACTATCATGATTTCATGGAACTTATGCTCTATGTTGCTCTAGGTACCTGTGTACTGGCAGGAGGTTGTGATGGGAGCCATCTTCTTCTTGCTGTGGGCCATCTCCTATCCAGTACCTGCCAACAATGTTGAAAACTCACCACAGGTGCAGTTTCTGAATCATAGCGACTGGTACCTCAACTACAAAGGCAGACAATTGAAGTAGAAGTAGAGCTTTTTGGATAGTGATTGGTCATCTTCAATGTGTAATTTCTATACAATATGCTGCTTCTGTTGCACAATTTTGTCTGCGCGTAAATGTTATCAGCTCTTACATTTGCTATCGTTTCAGTGTTATGCTGCCTCTGCTCATACAGGCACTCAGCATCCAGAACTATTTTCCGTTTATAGTGAACGGCACCCTGGGCTTTTTGTCACTGGTGAGAGATGACTCTTAGCAACATGCCTTGGCTGATGACCTGGTTGTCCTGAAGACCTGTAACTTTTGCTTTCTAAAGTTCAGTAGGACACATATCCAGTTCCATTCTAAAAAACAGACTGTTTCCAGCAGTCCAGTCTGTACTACGTGTACTGCATGTACTGCAGTATAGTCTCATGTACCTCAGTGATCAGTTTCCTCCATTGATTTTGCCTTTATCTTCCCTCCCAGGCTTCTATCTTGACAAAGCGTCCCTTTACACTCCAGTTCATACTGGAGACAGTCATCCCGGCTGGTTGGACAAAACCACAACTACTGGCTGGCTCCTACTACAGCTCCTTGATCTGGTTCATGGCTTACTTTCTGGCTTTGATAGCATACGTGGTAAGACGCTCTGCGTGCTCTCAGATACTTGTGATTGGTCACTGGAGACAGCACACATGTCAAAGTGAAGGCAATGGGTTTGTAGTAATTTGTTTTTGATGCATTATCTTTAAAGTATCTTTAACATCAGGGCTTTACATGTTGTTACCACTGTTGATGCCTCGCCTGCAGATTGTGTACCTTAGCGGTATCCAAGGACACACCAATGGGCAGTACCGTACTGGTGGCATCCCTGGGCAGGACAATGGTGCCACCATCCTCCTCCGTGTTGTAGTGCCCATCATCTTGTACATCCTGGCAGCGCTGTTCACTAGATTCTGGTAATCTGCACTGCTGAAAGTTGTGGATGAAGCCATCACTTGATCAGCATAATGCACATGACAAGGACAAAAGATAACTCAATAGCGACTTAAACACAGACAGGGCTTTCATAAAAGCTAAAGGTCATTTGTGCTGTCTCCTTCCCACCTCCAAATAACTGTCCTTTCTGTTGGTCTTTACAGGTACTTGCTTACAAAGCCACCCTGGGCTATTCCTGCACCAATGTCAGAGGTCCCAAAAGAGGCCCCAGCTGTGCCAGAATCACAGCCAGCTCCAGAACCTGAACCTGAACCTGGACCTGAACCTAAAGCTACTGAGTCAGAGCTGCCGCCAGTGGACCAGCCAGAACTGGGTGCACAGCCACAAGCAGACTATCTACAGCTTTATGAGATGTACATGAGGGAGATGTGGCGACAGTACGAGATGTACATGCAGCAGTACCAGGTCCCTCCACCTCCTCAACCTGAACCTCCCAAGCAAGCCTCAAATGTGAGAAAATGAGTGCATTGATTATTCAACTCCAATGGATGAGCACTGAGTAGCATCACCTATTTAAAGAAGGAGATCATGAGCACATCTGACGTGTTCACAGTATCACCTTACATGTAGGTCCCTCGATTTGCACTGCTCCCTGAGGGAAGTACAGTACCATCAGGTGCTGCTTTGACCGGTAAAGGAACGCTTGGGTGGGGTGATGAGGCCTACTGGGCAAATGAGGCTGCTGCTGCAAGCTGGGCTGGACAGCTGCAGGTAATGATCAGCACCGCTGTATTTGACAGATGCAGGCCATGACAAGTGCCCATTAAGAACAAACTACTAACAGGACTGTTGAAAGCATGAAGTTATGCTCCACCTGATCTCTCAGCTACTAACAGGACTGTTGAAAGCATGAAGTTATGCTCCACCTGATCTCTCAGCTACTAACAGGACTGTTGAAAGCATGAAGTTATGCTCCACCTGATCTCTCAGCTACTAACAGGACTGTTGAAAGCATGAAGTTATGCTCCACCTGATCTCTCAGCTACTAACAGGACTGTTGAAAGCATGAAGTTATGCTCCACCTGATCTCTCAGCTACTAACAGGACTGTTGAAAGCATGAAGTTATGCTCCACCTGATCTCTCAACTACTAACAGGACTGTTGAAAGCATGAAGTTATGCTCCACCTGATCTCTCAACTACTAACAGGACTGTTGAAAGCATGAAGTTATGCTCCACCTGATCTCTCAGCTACTAACAGGACTGTTGAAAGCATGAAGTTATGCTCCAACTGATCTCTCAACAAAAATGTACCCAGAAATTATTGCCTTTTAGTGGCCTGCTTGATGCACTTCAATAGCCTTTACTTTCTGAATTTGGTTCCTAATCTCTGTCTCTTTGACCTCAGGGCCCTCTCACTCAGTTTCTTGATTCCAACTATATCATTATCAGCAGTCTTGGATATGTCATCGCCACCGCTCTGCAGACCTACGATGTGAGTCTTACAAATAACATCAAGTGCAGTGCAGAATCAAGTGCATGGGGTGCTGAAATTATGTTATTTCACTTGTTAGAGAGAGGTTTCTTCTGAACGCTCACTGCTGTTAGGATGAGATCTCACAATTATTTCATATCAATGCAGTTTTAAGTACTCATCTTTTGCACAAACACAAAATGCTGCTACAAGTTTTTGATAGAATCACAGCATTGATCGCAATTCACGCCTTTTTTTCAAAACCTTGAATTATACAGTTGAAAATAGGGGTGGCAGTTGCTGGTTTCCTCTATTTGGCCCTCATCCTCCTTGGACTGCTTCTAAGACATGCAAGAGCTAGGAAGGTGAGAACCTTCCTCACATCATTTTCAAGGGCTGAGATCCTTCCTCACATCATGCAGGTGAGATCCTTCCTCACATCATGCAAGGGCTAAGAAGGTGAGATCGTTCCTCAGATCTCAACTTCCTAGCCCTTGCTAGCTAAGAAGTTGAGTCCACAGTTTGATCATGATCATGATCACGTTGTTTACAAAATGATATGAGAAAGGCCATTCTCTACTCTTTGATAAGCCATTCTTGATTGTATCACAGCTCTCATTATCCGCATTCATCAATAGTCTCCATTCAAGTCCAATGCATTTCATTACACCAAGTACATTTTTTAAATTCTTGTACCAGATAAGTTAAGTAGCAGATGTCCTAGCACAGCATGTTAAGTAGCAGATGTCCTTGCACAGCATGTTAAGTAACAGATGTCCTTGCACAGCATGTTAAGTAACAGATGTCCTAGCACAGCATGTTAAGTAGCAGATGTCCTTGCACAGCATGTTAAGTAACAGATGTCCTAGCACAGCATGTTAAGTAACAGATGTCCTAGCACAGCATGTTAAGTAGCAGATGTCCTTGCACAGCATGTTAAGT
>BEGY01000044.1:57718-101867 GCA_002335675.1 Chlamydomonas eustigma | reverse complement strand
GCACAGCATGTTAAGTAACAGATGTCCTAGCACAGCATGTTAAGTAGCAGATGTCCTTGCACAGCATGTTAAGTAACAGATGTCCTTGCACAGCATGTTAAGTAACAGATGTCCTAGCACAGCATGTTAAGTAGCAGAAGTCCTTGCACAGCATGTTTCATGCTTCAATGATCCCTGTTAGAATGAGATGAATAACTCATACATATCTCAGGTGCCATGCATGTCAAGCCTGAGCCATACTTGCTTGCATAGGACAGGCTGTAAGCCCATTTCAAGCACTAGTTGTACCAGTTACGGCCTCATGCTATTCATATGTTGTCCATGCAGATCTGGATATTCTTTATGGAGGTTGCAATGCTCCTGGTCTTCATTGTTCAGTGGGCTCTGACTTTTCCAGAAGGTCCTGACGGAGAAGCTTCAGCTGCTGAACTGTCTGTATACAAATACTTCCCTTTTGTCACAAATGCTACCCTGGGAGGAGTTGCTTTGGTAAGAATTTTGATCCTATATCCATACGCTTGGTCAAGTGTCTGTCAGATCCATACGCTGGGTCAAGTGTCTGTCAGATCCATACGCTGGGTCAAGTGTCTCTCAGATCCATACGCTGGGTCAAGTGTCTGTCAGATCCATACGCTGGGTCAAGTGTCTGTCAGATCTTCAAGTAGCAAGTATGGTCTCACCAAGAAGTACAAGAAGTACAAGAAGTACAAGGTCCAGATACTACTCAGTAGAGCCCTGTAAAATTATTTGAGAGGAGTGAATTTGGGGTCCTGTTGTCTGCGTATTCTTTAGAAATATATATTATCGTATTCTTTAGAAATTTACAAAAAGATTGAACAATTGTTTCCATTTATTTGTCTCTTTTGTAGCTGTCCTCTGTCCTTCAGTACCCATTTGTACTTCAGTACATAAGGAGCATGCTGCCATATGCTGCCTGGCGCCACCCTCAAACTATCCCAGTTGCACATGTGTGCACGTGGGTGTGGATCATGGCGTACACTGCATCCTGTCTTCTATATCTGGTGAGTGAGAAATGTTATGTACAGCAATATAACTCAATGCCTTGGTCATAGCTTTTCAAAGCTTGAATCTTCTGATGGGATCTTCAATGAAGTCAAGTCGGGAAGGGATGGTACAAACCGTACCTGCATGAGGTAGGGATGGTACAAACCGTACCTGCAGGTAGAGATGGTACAAACCGGCGTACCTGCATTGTACAAACCGGCGTACCTGCACAAACATTGACCCAGATCTCCTGCCTTGCTGTTCAGATCCCTTTCTCTCAAGATGTGGAGATGTCAGGTCATGAAGCCCAGGCACCTGACAACACCCTCAACACTGTATTCCGCATCGTAATCCCCATAGTCCTGCATGTTGCCGCTCTCCTCTTCTCACGGCTGTATCCTGGCACTATAATCATTCATGTTAAGGACTCACAGCCTTTTGACATGGTTGTGGAGAATGGGATCACAGTTGTGAACAACCCATTAGCACAACTAGGGGGCAGACCTGGACTGCAAGAGCATCAGTGTGGTTACATACAATCAGCTGCAAACGATGCTTTCGTAACCTACATAGACACCACAGCTGGTGGTGGGCAGAAGGCACCATGGAGGCAGGCCCCACCTCCCTGGCTGCAGCCACCACCAGGCAGAGGAAGCAGCGCTGCAGTTGCAGGTGACATAGGAGCTAACTTGCAGCTGCAGCATGAGGTCTGGAGACAGCTCATGGAGCAGCAGAAGGCGCAGCTCACACGTCTCAGAGTACCGGCTGGTACTGGCCTTCCACAGCAGCAGGCATCTTTGCCATGGCTTCAGCAGGAGAAGCAGCAGCTGCCGCCCCTTCAGGATAATTCCCATTATCCCTCTGCTGAGCCTGGTGCTAAATTGCAGGCATCCACTTCCTCTGCTCAGCAGCATCAGCAGCAGCTGCAGGAGCAGCAAGCCAGATTAAGACAGCAACGTATGCCCAGTACTGTCACTAGTTACCCTCCTCAGTTGCCTTTGCAGTACGACGATCGTACTTCGTCCTTCCTATCATATCCTGTTGGCTCTGTTCTACCTCCTCATCTACAGCAAGGAGCGTCTGATGATGTCAATAAAAGCCCTAGGATACCAGCTTATCTTGGATCTCATCAGGAGCAAGACCCAATCAGCAGCTTTGGAATGGGGTCCAAATCTCCACCTTTGGCGACTGCTCCCAGCGCGCCAGTGAGCACTAGAGCAGGGACTGGAAGTAGCAGGCAGCGCCAGCGTATGAGGCAGTAGCCAGCACTGTGAATTATTTCCCCCCTTAAAATGTTATTATATCATCATGTATGTTTACTTACTCTGGATTTGATTCAATGTTGTTGTGAAGACAGTTGGTGTCTTGACTATAAGGCCTTGACACATCATATCTTTAAGGACTTCAAGCAAGTCTCTATGAATCCAATCAAATGCACATTTTTATATTGTTGTTATTGTTTGACAGTCTCATTACCCAGGGAGAGAGAACTATTGGAACTATCATCTGCTAGTGCTTCCCCTCCCCCCTTCGACGTTTTATACCTTTCTTAATGTAAAGCACATGATATGCTGTTTTAAAGGGCTTCAATTTAAGACCAGATACAACTCAAAACTACTGTCCTAGCTGATTTAGCATGGCAAGCAAACTAAGCAAACAGGAAAATTCTGTCTAAACTTTGACTACTTTGACATATTATGATTATTTGTGGATAAAGACTGGAAAACATGATACCATGAACAATATCTGCAAGCAACAATTGCGGGGGAAAACATTTAACTGTAGATAATTACCAAGTCGGACTAATCATTTCCTGCCTTCTGTACAGAGAAACAGAAAAACAAACAAATGCATAAGCCGATAGCAGCATTGAGTCATGATAAGGCTTGCTGTTATTGCTGTCAAAGTACCGTCGTACATTACAGCTTATCATTATTAGAAAGCATCACCATATACAGACATACAATAACATTTATTAATTAGCCCTGCTATCTGACTAGTCTGACAATTGTGATGATACAGCGAAGATGAGATAAAATGAAGCTTCACACAAATGTGTTATAATTGGAACGACAGTAGTTAATAAGAAGCATCTCATCAAATTTTGTGTTTGCTAACTAAGGCCGTAATCTTAGAAGCAGAACTTCTGTACACAACTGTATGACTATCCTGATTTATAACGCAGATCAAGTACATCAAGCAGCAGGATGTTGTGTTAAACAACTCCTTGCAACTGATGTCATGCGGCTACCTTTATTTTACTTACTAAGCGATATATACCACTTTGCAGAGCACTTCCCTAGCTTATTCAGATTGCAATCCAGGGCTTCCATGCTGTAGTCCCAGCTTTGCCTCCCAGCAGAAGTAAAAGTGCCATGTCCCATTGTAGATACAGTAGTAGATACAGGGAGTGTACTGCTGGCATATACTAGCCTGTAAGATTTCCCTTGCCTTTTTCCAGCTGTCAGATGAGAAGCTTTAAATACCTCTGAAGTCCTTGAATGTCTCAATAATCTTGTCTCCTCATCTTCATGTACATCTTCATGTACATCTTCATGTACATCCATGCTATTCACATCATCATTAGAAGCCTTCACAAACCCTGTCTGCGGCCGTTTTACATGACAATCTGCCTCAGATACAAATTGCTGAGGTGGCCAAGTGTTCATTTGACTCCAATGATTTGCAAGGACAGCAGCACTTGAAAGGCTGACTAGTGCTTGCGGACAGCTGCTGTTACGTTGAAGTCCTTCAAGTCCTCCACCACCACTAGTACCACCGCCGCCTCCACTGCCATACCTCATCAGAGGTGTAACAGCCTTGTGTAAAACAGTAGGGCTACTCCCTACTGAGTGCAACACACGCTTTGCTGCTGCTGCTGCTGCAGAGGCTAAGCGTGGTGCCATAGCAGGCACCACCCTACCCACTGCTCTTCCAACCAATGGGTTCCGGAGCCCAATCACGGCAGCTGGGACTCCTACAAGTGTGGACAGAGCCACAGCCGCTGTCCTGCCTGCCACCTTCTCAAAACCCTCCCACTTGTTGACATCAGTTAAGGACTGAGCCAGCTCAACAAACACTCGCTCATGTAAGTGATGCTGATGACCTTGATGCTCAAGCTTTCTCCGATACTGATAATATACAAGAAAGGACGAGTAAGGGTCTTTGCTGCTGTTTCAATGACTATAAGAAAACAATACTCATTCATCACTCCACAGGCGGTTCTCAGTGTCATACAAACTGGACCCACCTTATCCATAAAATAAAGTCCTTTGAATATGCAGCCTTATCTTTATGTAATATTGCAGCACTGTAAAGGAACACTGCCTTGTAGCAGCAGCAACATATGATACAATTATATACTCATTTCACTTAAAAGTATATTAGGTAATTACCTGTTCCTTCAAGAAGTAGGCAGTGCTGCCCTCCCTTCCTGTCATGTACTTAACTAGCTTATTAGCATAATGCCTGTGATGAGGTGGAACATGAGTGAAGAAAACAAATCTCAAAGTGCTTGGGCCACGCCTTGCACTAGTCGGCAGATGCTTGCAGACTAAGCTCTTGTGACTGCGACCCTTGATTCAAATGTTGTTTGACAAAAAAAAAGAACACAATAATGGAAAACTGGTGTTTTTTTATGCCTTTTTTATGACTCTGCTGTTGCAGTATACCCGCCTGCAGTCGTTGTCCATGAGTTTGTAATGAAGAGGCTGATAATTTTGGTTAAAACATCTGATATGATGAGGTGTCAAACTTGTACTACCCATGTATACAATGGGGAGGTTGTGAGGGAGTTCTGACAGCGTATGCTCTCTGATTTCACCAGGTACAGTACTGCCTGTTGATGCAGTACGAGTGTAGGGAATCATGACAAGTAAGATGACTATTTAGAATCAAGAAACACAGCGGCTTGGCATTATAATAACGCCATGGAAGATATTATGACGCAGGCGATTAGTCATTTGGGCGTAATCATACCTTTCTGTGACTGCATTTCTTTGAAAAGTCTCTGGCCCCTCTGGTGTGATGAATGTTTCGTATAAGAGGGTGCTGCTGTCTGGGATGCCTGACTGCTACAACTTGCTGTTCTGTTATTGCCTAATATCTCCAAATGTATATCATCCCCACTGGCAGGTCCAAAGTCCCACTGTCTAAGTTCACCATTATTTGTGTCTCTGAAAATAACCATGTAATGGCAGACTCCCATGTCAAGCATACATTCCCTAACCTTGGAGGGAAGGCTTTGAAAAAATGCACCTATGAGATAGTATGGAGGTATATATTAAGCAGGATATTTGAAGTATTAAAAGGCTCCTGCAAGGACTGAACCGCACCTCCCCAGCTTTTGAATGTTCGGGATGCAACGAATACATCTGAGTTACAATGTACACTGCTGCTTCTACCATTAATAAGAAAATCTTTGGGTGCGCTGACAGATATATGGCTCTCAGTTAAGTTTGCCATGTCTGTATCGAACTTCAGAAGTACGTTCGGTGGGCGTTACAATAACTTTTGATAGGGTCGGACAAAAATTAGTATATGATTGACTATGTTTTAAATTGCTCACCCACCGCCCGATGTGGCATCTCCAGGGAATCAAGTCAATATTCGATTTTTGTAGTATCAGAATTCTGAGTACGACTTGGTATGAACTTTCACATTAGTGACACTCTGCATATTTGAGGGAATGATATCGCCACTTTAAAGAATATATACCTCCTTCATGAACATTGAAAACGCATCCTCAGCCGCCGAGGATAAATCTCTATCTAAACGAACTGTTGCTTTGCATGTAGCGTACGTGGGGACAAGCTACAAAGGTGTACACATTGATAAAGACGGAATCAGATCTATATTGTAACCAATATATTTCGTGTGTAGGCTCTTCAGTGAACCGGACACTAGGAGAGGATGCCACTGTGGAGCAGGTGACACAAGTGTTGTGCTATGGAATAATCTGTATAAAACTCAGGATAAGCCTGAGCCAGCTCCTCTAGTAAGCTGATGCACTTGAACATTGTTTGCTATCTTGTAGTACTTGTAGTCTTTGATGAGTGCCCATCATGAATAAGTCATGCTTGTCAACACTGATAAAAACGTGTCAGCAAGCACAGCATATAGTTAAGATTCATCATGCATGCATGCATACAGTGACATGTCAATGTTGCAGGTGTTGGAGCGCGCAATATTTAAGGCAGGCCTGATTTTGGAATCCAACTTTGGATCCTTCAGTAAAGTCAAGTGGGCACGGGCCTCTCGAACAGACAAGGGTGTTCATTCATTAGGAACGGTAAGCAGTATCTTTCTGGACATCTGGATCTCAAGTCCCTACACATCAAGTTCAGTCGATAGACATTCTGTCGCATCTATGAACACAGAGGGCAGTTGTGACATTCGTATCATACTTTTTGCATGCGTAAATGAGTAATCTGTCAAGCTGGAAGAAAGCTCTAGCTGTCTAAGAAGAGTAACCATGTCTGCACTCTTGATTCAAGATAAATTCCAGAAGATTCTTAATGTTCAAGCTTGAATCATTTCATATGATACCAGATCATGTTTGAACTCAATGAGACACTGTCAAACTTGAGCACTTTGCTTGTTACACCCTGCAACCATTACGGTATGCACAGGTGATGTCAATGCGTCTTTTGGTACACGACAATCGGTACAGTCCTGAGGGAGATCCTGAAGGTCTGACGCATGCAGACCTGATCAATGCACACCTACCCCCAACCATTCGAGTCTTCACTGTCCAGAAAACCAACAAGAAGTTCAATGCAAGGCACCTTGCTCTCAGCAGGATATATGAGTACTACTTGCCAGTGTCAATGCTAGGTTAGTCCCTTTTTTAACATCTCAGAAGCTCAGCAACATGTTGTGATAGATATGTATGCTGCTCGCCTCTGTCAACACATATTTATTGGCTCCTAAGAAAATGTCTCTCTCATAATGAATAAAAGGTTTTAGACAGAAGTAATGTTGGTTGTAGATTAGGTCTGCTTCTGAAGCCACGCTAAATCTCATTCTGAATTACTCTCCTCATTCAACTTAAGAGTTGAAGATGGATGGTAGTGAGCACGACGTTGAGAGGATAGCCACCTTTCGCCGCATCCTACGCTTGTTTCTGGGGTCACATCCCTTCCATAATTTCACTAAGATGAAGTAAGTTTAAAGGGTCACGCAATGTCTAAAACTCCATACAGATGAAGCTCACATGTAAGTGCCACCACCCGTTCTTATGTAATGACTTTCCAACTGTGAACAGCATCACAGCAAGCAACATCATGTAACTTGTCATGCTTGAGCAACGAGGGTTGATTAGGCCTTGTAAGCTCCAAATTGTTGTCTGTTTGCAGACAGCATGACAAAAGTGGAAATCTAGCTAAAACCTTCAACAAGGTAAGCATCTCATCAGCAAATGTGTAAAGTAGTGATTTACTAGCCAAGCAGTGAAGCAAGTAGCCTCGTCATGTCCAAACGGTTCTAGCTAGAGGTGCTGGCATACATGATATTGGTAGTGTGTAGCTTACTTATTCCTTCCTTCCTGATACGTGGAAAGATGTGGTCTGAACATAATCATACTGTTCTTTGGAATGGATGTTGTAATATACTTTTACAATACAATCTCCTTATCAACCGTTAATGATTGCTCTGATGATTTTAAGTGTATCCTATTAGGTCCTTCTCGCAGCAGTACTTCATTCTTGCACTTCTGTCGTTGCTTCATTGCTCATGGTGTAACCTTTTTGTCCTCTTCAGACTCGAAAGGAGGCAGCTGCTGAAGCTAGAGCAAAGGGTGTCGATCCAAGGCTGCCTGTGGAAGAAATCAAGGCACTAATGGCAAAGAAGATGCTGGCCCAAGGACACATCAATGGCTCTGGAGCTGGAGTTGCAGGTGGAGGAGAGCAGGTGCTGGTTGGTTCTGGAGCTGGAGTTGCAGGTGGAGGAGAGCAGGTTCTGGCTGGTTCTGGAGCTGGAACTGCTGATGCTGTTGAGCAGGTCCTCACTGCTCAGGCTGACTCAGCTACAAACGTAGCTTATGGCGGTCCTTTGACTGAGGGGAGTCTCTCAGCTGAGGTTAGAAATGATACAACAGTATCAGCAGCGGGGATGCCAGCTTTAGATGGAAGCGGTAACTGTCCTGATCATGGATACAAGGATTCAGAGGGTTTGGCTGTAGATGCTGTGCAAGGAGAAGCCAGAGGTCAGAACACCCATAGTGACTTGACGGCTGAGCCATCTGGTCATGATGAGGTTAACAGAGGAGTGAAGAGAAGGCGTGAACAGAGGGGGAGAAAGAATGAGGATGAGGATGAAGATGAGGGGGGTGAAGGGGGAGATGAGGATGAGGAGGGAGAGCTAGACGATGAGGAGGGAGGAGAAGAAGGAGCTTCTAGAGAAGCTGCAGGAGAGTCTGGTTGTGTCAATTCAGAGTCCCATCTTGAGTGGACTGAGGTAAGGGGCTTATTAGGGCAAGGAGAGAGGTCTGGGAAAGGCATGATGTTATTGTGTGACGAGGCAAGTAAGGAACTCAAAGCTTCTGTGATGATTGTTGGCTTTTTTGTGACTGGCCTCACAGGACAAAGGCAGAAAAGGGCCAAATCGTGTCACTCAGACGTTCTACCGCAAGATTTTCAGCTTTGATGCCTCAGAACCGGAGCCTCTAGTGGAGGGTGGCATGAGCTGCATGAGGTTGACAGTGCATGGGCAGAGCTTCATGCTCCACCACATCCGTCATATGATTGGAACTGCGGTGAGTGTATTTACAGTGGGATGGTGGTGGTTGAATATAATGGGCAGACCTGCCTTCATGATAATAGACTTTCATATGCTTGTAACCTTCTTAACCCAACATTTAACAGCTTGTCAAATACACATGACGCTGCCAATGTCCACTGACCTGCTACTGCTATTGTCCACTGACCTGCTACTGCCAACTATGTCCACTGACCTGCTACTCCTTGATTGATTTATTGATGGTAGATTGCAGTCACTCTAGGCATCTTACCTGAGGAGCTGCTTGTGGCATCCATGCTGCCACCGGCCCGTGTCACTCTGCCTAGAGCTCCACCTCACACACTACTTTTAAGTGATTGTCGCTTTCACCGCTTCCCCCCTATCTCAGGTGTGGATCGGGGTGACAGTCTTTTAATTGTTTGATTCTAAAGGGTTATTACTGCAAATGCTGGATTCCAAGTTAACGTTACGCGCAAGATCGAAACAGTCCCGCCATAATGTTTCCGCCTTATTCACATCCTCATAGCCTCCGCTAGCCTCTGACACTTACCTACTTCATCTTCCTTGGTCTTCCTTTAGGCACTGACAATGGACTACTGGACATCACCGGCCCTGAGCTCTCTCTTCGAACAGGCGGGCAACAGCGGAAAGAGACATTCCGGAAGGAGGTCCTGCAGCCTGCATTACAACATCTGGTAGAGCTTCCCGAATGGCAACTATGGCTTCGAAGGTGAGAAAAAGCGTCATCTTCCTGCTACAATGCAATCACATCTGTACAAGACACGGCAACTTTATGTGGATATAATGCATGTTTAGGGTATTATTGAATACAAGACTTCATGTAATGTACTGAGCTGTCATCATCTCATACCGCGAGTATGCTGTTTCCACAGGAGAGATGAGGAGCTTTCCTGATCACCCAGTTATATGACATCTCTTTCTCACCCAGTCATCTAATATTCCCTGCTCATCACCCAGCCGTCTTATGTCCAAGCACACCTAGTCACATCTTGTCCCTTGCGCTCAACATTTGGATCCCTACTTGAGATGAATGAGCTGTCTTGATAGTGCTTAGTTGCTTTGCTCTGGTCACGCCCAGTTGAGATGTTATCCCCAACATACTTCACCAAGGTTGATGATACTCCTTAATTTTATTGACTGCGTTGTTTGCAGTTTGAGGCAGTGCGCCAGCTTCCCTAACGAGCGTCTAGAACCATTCCTGGAGAAGTACGAAGCATGGAAGTCTGCATTTGATGAGAAGAGGAAAGCAAGGGCCTCTGAGGCTGCTGGGTTATCACTGACAGAAGCAGCTTTTGATGGTGAGGATGTAAATGGGAGTCGTGCACTTGATGGGCATACAGATCCCACAGACTTAACAGAGACTCAAGAGTGTTCGCGAAGCAGCAAGAGGTGGGAAAAGAGTAAGGGACGTGGAGGGGGGAACAGCCAACGAAAGTCTAGCTGGTGGAATAAAAAAAAGGGAACATAAAGGACTGCCTGGTTGGGAAGCGCCTCAGACATTATTTTACAACTATTAGGCATTGGAAGAGCTAGTAACAATCTGGCTGGACGTGTGAAAACATTGAAAACAACCTGCTGAACAATGAACAATAAGGAAGTTCATGATTTGATTCTTCAGGCATGCCAGCCAAGAAATGTAATATTTTTATTGTGAACACAGTAAACAGGTCAAACAAAAATATCTCTTCGTCACTACAGATGCACAATGTATGATACTCTGATAGAGGCTTCCTCTAAGGTTTCCTCTAAGGAAAAGTAGAGAGGACAGTCAAGTCCTCTGCAGCTAAGGAGGAGGAGCCAGCTTGTAGGCCAGTGGAGCTACTTATGCTACAATGAGGCTAAGCGCAGCCATAAGCCCAGCGCAGCTATTCTCCGTGACATGAGTAGCCTCCATGATTTGATGTACTAGCAGCCAGTACACTACATCTCACGTCAAGGGTCTAAAGTACAGGCCATTGCTTCCCCTTGAAAAAACAGAGATCACGAGTCAAGCAGTTTTAAATTCACTAATTGTAATGTCCATGAGCCTTCTTCTCAAACTTAAGGACATGCAATGAATGTTTTATGAGCAGCCAGAAGCCAAGCTTTTTGGGAAGGGTCCAAAAGTACGAGACAACAGCATAGGGGAATGATGAACGAACCACACAAGAAGCTCATTCCACTTTGCCAATGCACACATGAACTGAGCGTAATAGCAGCAGCCTCAAATAAGCACTGACATTACCCACTAAATCACAAAAGAATATTTAAAAAGAGACACAAAACAGCATTACAGCACAGAAACCTGTCTTAATTTGGAACCTAGCACCCCCCTTCTGCATGACAGCACAGAGACCTGTCTTAATTTGGAACCTAGCAACCCCCTTCTGCATGACAGCACAGAAACCTGTCTTAATTTGGAACCTAGCAACCCCCTTCTGCATGACAGGCGTCCCAGGTGGAACACAAAGGTCCTTGGCATTTGGATGTACTGCATGACAGGCGTCCCAGGTGGAACACAAAGGTCCTTGGCATTTGGATGTACTGCATGACAGGCATCCCAGGTGGAACACAAAGGTCCTTGGCATTTGGATGCACTGCATGACAGGCGTCCCAGGTGGAACACAAAGGTCCTTGGCATTTGGATGTACTGCATGACAGGCGTCCCAGGTGGAACACAAAGGTCCTTGGCATTTGGATGTACTGCATGACAGGCGTCCCAGGTGGAACACAAAGGTCCTTGGCATTTGGATGTACTGCATGACAGGCGTCCCAGGTGGAACACAAAGGTCCTTGGCATTTGGATGTACTGCATGACAGGCGTCCCAGGTGGAACACAAAGGTCCTTGGCATTTGGATGTACTGCATGACAGGCGTCCCAGGTGGAACACAAAGGTCCTTGGCATTTGGATGTACTGCATGACAGGCGTCCCAGGTGGAACACAAAGGTCCTTGGCATTTGGATGTACTGTATGAAGCTCAAGGCATAACGCAGCCTACTCCTCTACAAAGCTGGTCAGTTTCCAAATATCATTTTCAACTTCTTTATCATTGACTTCATCCTCGAAGACCTCTTCTTGGACCCTACAATAGCTACCAGCGCAGAATCAGCTTCAGGGCTCCTTTCACTGACCAGGCTTGGCCTGGAACCAGCAGGGCTATTGACAATACCAGTCTCGGTACCTCTAAATGGACTGCTGGTCAGCAACCTCTGAACTGAGTTCCTCATATCTGCAGCCCGCCACATCACTAGTGCTGGCTTGTCAGGGACAGCGACCCAGCCTCCAACCTCATCTCTCTCTTTATCAACCGTGTCATGTTGAAGCTGAGGTGTCAGCACCTTTTTCATTGGTTTCAGAGCAGTTTTGAAGAAGCTGGACTCCGTAGTCTGTGGCATCCTCTTGGGCAAGGCATTGCCTGCAGCCTTCGACCACTGTATTTTATTCCATGCTTCTTCATTGTCTGCATAGCCTGTATACAGATCTCCACTGGAATGTGAAAAGACACCCAAGTCAGGTTGCTGAGAAGGTCCTCTCCTGCTGTGTCCCTCCTCCACAGACTGAGAGTTATGCCATACCTTTTGGCTGGTTGTGCTTGGTGCAAGTTGTAGATAGGCCACAGACCTGGATGCATCTGCTTCCTTGCAATGCCCGGAAGGGGGTACAAGGATGTCAAAACCCTTGGTTGCTAACTCCTGAGATATCCCAAAATACTGCTTAATTCCATCTTGCCGAGCCTCCGACACATAAGTTATTCCAGAAGCTTGGTCCTGTTGTGAAGCCTTCACCAACTGCCCAAGCCATTGATCTTGCCTACTGACCTCATTGCTCACCGTCTGCTCTGATAAGTGATGCTTTGCAATGCAGTCTGGATTCAGGACATTGGACAAGTCGTTGGGGTATTGGTGGCTGCTAGGCTCCTTGCCGACCTTTCTGCTGAGCTGATGCTGGCCTAAAACATCAAAACAAGCAACAGGCTGTACATCCCTGTCTGAAGCACGGCTGCCTGCATTAGAGGGTCCGACCTGTTTTACAGCTTGGAGAATCCCGAGGGTGTCTGTCTGACATGACACTCTGTCCAAGAAGCGGCTTCTGTTGCGAGGTAGAGGCTGGTGGAAGTGACTCAGCACATCTGAGGAGCTGCTGGAACGTTGTCCACTGAGCTTATTATTCTCTTCACCGCCTGCCTTGATACTGCTGCATGTCCTTTGCAGAGCTGTCAGTTGATCATGTGGATCTAGTAGGTAGGTGCTCACAAGACCAATGCCTTTCAGCTGCACACAACACAAGCATTAAAATAGGGATGAGAAAGTGCAGTACATAACAACCTGGCACAACAAAATACTTGAACTATGACTGCGTACTTCCAATATAAATGAAGAACAGCATTAATATTTTTGCATGTCTGCCGCTCCAAACATCCTTCAATCTTTTTCTCACCTCTATCAGACCTCTTTCCTTAAAAGCAAAGCCTGGCAAGCGCTTAGCCAGCGAGAAGGTCTCCTCGCTGACTTGGATGCATCCAGGTATGCATGAGGTCTCTAGTCGGCTTGCAATGTTCACCTGAGACCAGGACGTGACAATGATAGGGAAAATGTCCTGATGTAGCTGATTGAAGCTCATCAACATGGCGGATTGCACTGTTATGCGGCAGCATTTTCAACTCCACATCTTTGTGACTTGCATCAGCATTATACCCTAAGACCTACAGAGCTACCTACCGCACTCCCGATGATGGTATATTTCCGCCTGGTCTGACCAACCAGCCCTGAAGTCACACGCCCAGTGTGGACGCCTATCCTGAGCTGTACAGCCTCCCCAGTATGAGGCAATACAATGCCCTTAGCAACATGAAGCATAGCCTCCGCAAACTCAAGCATGCTGGCAGCATGGATCTCTGCTTGAGTTAGAGGAGGAGGACAACCTTCTGAGTCCTCTACAGATATTGGACAGGACTCCTTGCTGAGACCTCGCAGCCCGCCCATTGAGAAGGAAGAGGCAGTGCCTCTTTTAAAGCTTACTCCACGAGCTGACTGCCTGGCAGGCCTGCCATCAAGGTTGGAGACAGTGCCATTTGAAGTATGGCTGAGGCCAGAAGCTGCCACGAAGCAGTCTCCAATGAGGTCTAACTGAAGTGTCATTAAATAAAATAAAGCCAATCAATAGAATGAATATTTTACAATTATGACTCCCATGCAGTAGGAAAGAGCCAACAGAGTATGGAAGCATGGTAGACATGAGACAGAACCTGTATTTCAGGCACTCTACTCCTAAAGTGCAGCGGATAGGTACCTTGTAGACCTCTGGAAAATTCTTGAGCACGGCATCAAAGCTTGAGAAGAGACTATTCAAGAGCGCGAAAGTCTGGCTAGGCTCCACTTGCTGCGCAAAACTTGTGAATCTGCACAAAAACATTTTGCTGTAAAAAGATGCAAAATTCAAATGATGAAAAATGTAGTCCTTCATTCCCATGATATTGCTATAAGGAAAAAGGCAAATGAGAAAAATGTATTTGATTCCCTAAAAGGATTCCACTTACCCACAAATGTCTGCAAACAGGATTGTGACACTGCGAGTGCAGTAAAAGGAAACTGTCATCAGATTCTAAAATCATTGCATTTCAGATTATTTGCACAAAAGGTAAGTTAACAACAACACGACATCAAAACAATCTGGGTCATGGTGGAATACCTACAGGGTACCTGCTCCATGATGTGGAGGAAAGTGCAATCTCTTTTAAGATTATCTGAACAGTCCCTTATAGACAACAGCTTACTACATGGTTAGAAACTACCACCCTGTCCCTTATAGACAACAGCTTACTACACGGTTAGAAACTACCGATACCTCAAAACTGTGAGGACTGGAAATTGTCATAATGCCATTCAGCCAGCTTACTTGTCATGCCATTCAGCCATAGAGGTATCGACCACAGCTGATAGGTTGAGTGAGACATTAGAGCCTCTCCTACTGCAGCCAACGGATCTCAGACTAGCCTCTTTGAAAGACTGTGGCTGTGTAAGGTTCTTAGTTGCCATGTGCCCATCTACAACACATGAACCAGATAAGTCCAGAGAGGAGCGTTGCACAGATCCCAAGTCAACTGAGGTCCTTTGCTTGCCACCAGTTTTAGAGGAGCTGTTCTCAAAGCTATTCCGCAGGCTTTCTTTGGCGCTGTCTCTCCTCACGACGCTGAAGCTGCGCCCCATGCTGTGCAGGAAGCCCATTGCTGTAGGTGGTCTCGCTGACTCACACGCAGTGTGGCTTGAGTAGCTCCTCTCATCATTGATTTTAGAGTTGTAAAGCAAAGAAGCAAAGGCAGACCTTGATCGGTTCCCCAGGCATGCAGCAGGGATTTCAACAGGATATGGAGCACTGCTATTCACGGATATGCTACTCTGCTGCCAGGAGCTTGCTCTGCTCCTTCCATCCTGATCTTGATACTGAGGCTCTGGCTGCTCAGCAGCTTCTGTCCCAAACCCTGCTGGGAAGGAGAAGGGTTCGCTGCACTCCGGCACGTCCTGCAACAGCTGTGACCAAGACGCACGGCGTGCTGTGGTATTTTTGTTTAATGAAGGCATGTTACTTATGATGTCATTCTGGACAGGGCTCCTCTCAGCTGCCCAGCCAGTCAAGCTATTTAAACCAGGGTTTTCATCACTGCCTGTTGTGTGGTGGCTGAAGCGGCTTTGAATGAAAGACTCCATGAGCTCTTGCTCATCCTTAGCATTCATGCCCACCGCAGTGCCCTGATGGAATGCTTCTTCTGTGTGTAGCTTGTTCCCAGTGTGTCTATCATCTGCGACCTCAGTCTCCAGGAGCACTGAATCTGAATGAAGTTTATGGCTTACTGTCTCTGACCTGCAAGGCCTTGATAAAACCCCTAGAAGGGTTGCCACATCATGACTGCTTTCTTCAGCTTCAAGCGTGTAGGTGGAAGCAAAAGGAGAGAGAAAGGCACTTCCCAGGCTTCTCCGCTGCAAGAAACATCCTTGTATACTGTCACTTTGCACCAATTCAGTGGGCTGCCCACATGCTGTTGGCATGCCTTGCATTTGATGGTGTGTCAGGGCTATTCTGCCTCTGACAGCTACCTCTTCATGCACAGTTGTTGAGGCCGAGCCTCTGTCCGACAAGTCAACTAGTGATTCTTCTGAAGCCCGTGAGGGCTGAAGCCCACTCCTGTGGGCCTCATTAATCAGTGCATCTGCAACCTACAATGTCATGAAGGACAAAGGGTGTCACGCTGTGAATAAATATTGAAAGCATCAACATAGGCTTCCACTCTCAAAACAGAGAGTACACTCTGATAGTTTTGAACGCGCAGGCATCTGAATGAATACTTTGTACATGGAAACAGTTTACAATGTTCTCAACAGCAGGTACAATGACATGAAGACACTTACATGACGTGGCAGCATATCATATAAAAGGGCAGTGCTTGCTTTGAGCCGATTCATAATAGCATGACTCGAAATATGAACTTGTTGAACAACCCCCATGATGTAGGCTGCTATCAGTGCTAGTGCAAGGTCAGAGGTACTGAACATGCAGTTGCTACCCTGCAAATAAATAGATAACGAATACATTTTAGAGGCATCACTTTTAAGGGGGGAGCAAGCATTGAATTGGGATTGAACATCAGGGAGGAAGGATTACAAGACAGTGAGAAAAACCTCACCTCATGTTCAAACTCTGTGTCAGCATGTGGTCCCATTGGACTTGAAATAATGAAGAGGTGATGCTTGTAAGCCCACAAGACAGCTTTAAGGATGGCAGGGGAAGCACATCCCACAGCCACCATCTTTGCCACAAGATTTGTATCAACTCTGGGTTTCAAGGAAGTACGCACAAACCTTTCTAGTAAGCAAGGTACATGCCATATAATATTTGCTTGTGTTTGGATTTGGCTGTGCCTTCTGACCTCCTCAAAAGCAACAGGATTTGCCTGCTGAGCAGGTTCTGACGAAGAAGAGTGATCGATGCTATCTTCTTGAGCTATTAGTTGCATGGTACTCAAGAAGATCAGGTGAATAGCAGACTGAAGTGAAGAATTCCGAATCAATTGCAACAAGGAGGCGACATTATAAGAGGGAGAGGCGAAAACCCAAATAACGCTGTTGAAGAGGATTGAAGGTAAAAACGAGCACAACAACCAGCAATATAGATTTCTGATGGGTTCTCCTGTCCATACTAAGGCTGCAAGAAGGGGGAATAAACAGCAGTCGACTGAGCTGACAGCCCAACCGAGCCCACAAGTTGCAATATATAATGTATACGCACAAACTTGGAAACTCCTTTTGAATGCTGTGTGGCTTTGGCTTGAAAAAACGGTTAATGCCAAAGCTGCTGACGCAGCGAAGATGAGGAGACAGCGAATGTTTACGGCAATCTGAATAAGCGTGTACATGATTAAAAATGAGAGTTAATGCTGCGATGAATTTTAAGAGGCAGTCTAGCTTATTACAGCAATTTTCACAGATAGTATACTAGGAAATGAGAGCGCTTGAAATAACCATTGTTGATATGTGCTAACGACAAATCAAAGTCTTATTTAGGGACTTTAACATATTTCTGAATAAAATCACAACGCTGTTATTTTGTGGCGAACGTCTTTGTCTCGTATGTTTTGACAGATGTACATGACACTTCAGCAATCATGAGCCATGAACTGGAGCACTGTCGATTCGTATTCTATCAGTTGCAATTGACACCGAATGAAGGTCGCGACAATGATCTATTACAAGGATAAGTGCTACATATCCTTACAATTTGTCTCCTGTCTAATTTTAAATATCTGACGCAGGTATTGTCGCAAGTTCATACTTTTTTCGGTGTGCATCAAGTTGGTATGAGAACAACCCGTGTTCAGTAGATAAAGCCTGTGCTATCAGCTATATCACGCGATATGCCGCTCCGCTTGCGTGCCTATTCCTAGGACGGCAGTCAGGACGGGATTCTGGCAGTGGATACAATAATGCATTAAATTAGTAGCAGTTTGTATTATGAATGCCCCGAAGACAACAGATGTCTACGAAAAGGCAGAGGAACCTTCTGCGAGACGAGGAAATGCACTTTTACAGTTTGTTGAGCATCCTGATGTCGAGCTTCTTGTAAACTTCGTCATCCTATTGAATCTAGCTGCATTAGCTGCAGCAGATCCTGTCTCGGGCGAAAGGGATGGTAGAAACGGGGCTTTATGGTGGATTGGTGAGAGTCAAGACCATGATCAGCTGTTATGTTGGCTATAAGTGCCCCTGGGATAAAAAATGTAGGGCATGTCCCATTAGCAAATCAAGAGATGTTATCATATGTTGGTACTTCTTTCTAGTTGATGGAATTTCTCTTGTCTTCATCTTGTCATTGTATATGATGCATGTAGTGTCTATTCTAACCTTACCAACAATCCTCTCCGCTTTCAGACTTGGCATGCAACATATTTTTCACGATGGAGATTCTCATGCGGATGCTTGGTCTAGGAGCTATCCCGCCATGGGGCATTTTCTTGTACTTTCAGGAGCCATGGAACTGTTTTGATTTTGTTATGGTGTCTGTGGGTTGGCTTCAAGTTGTGCCAAGTCAGAGTAACCTCAATGTGAGATGCCTGTCATGCTGAGCTACTCAACTTATTTGCTCTCCAAGTAAATCAATTTTATGATGCCTTGATCGCCTTGATCTTGAGATCTTGCAGCACTTCCATATCATGATGAAGTGACTAACAAATATTCACAAAAATACTACTCTCTTCTTTCTGCTGCCTCCAATAACGTAAACAGTCCATCAAATCCCTTAGAGCCCTCAGGCCTCTGAGAACCATCTCCCGATTTGAAAGCACCAAGTTTGTCATCAGAGGCATTCTTGCGGTGAGACCTAAAAGTCTTCTTGTTTAGTCCATACATAATGATATTTGTTGATCCCACTACTTGTTCAGTCCCCACTACTTGCTCAGTCCCCATTGCTTAAAGGTTAAAAGCCTTGTTTCGACAGTGTAGATCAATAATACATCTTTAGTTCTTAGTTTTTAGCTCATCTGATGGGCTAAATAAAAATGAATCCCTGTAGCTTTGATGCATTTAGTGCGGGTGACCCAGTGAATATCCTGTACTGTTAATTCACCCTTTTCATTTACATTCTCTTGTGAACCGACAACCTTCTCTGCAGTCAGTTCCTCTTCTGTCGGCTGTCTATGTCCTCATCTTTGTTTTTATCTTGGTGTTTGGTGTGGTGGGACTCATGGCCTTCACTAGCGCCTATCATTACCAGTGGTGAGCATGTTGTCAGCTAGTACCATTTGCATCTAGCCACTAGTTTCCCATGTGTGTCTGCTGCTGATTAGTTTCTCCAGGTGTTCATCAAAGTCTGTGCTAGCGCAAATCTTGATACCCAGGGGTCTCCCCTAAGAAGGTCATGCTTATATCATTGAAAAGGGTTCAAACTAGGGTTTAATAGCTTGTGCTGTATCTGTTTCTTGCTCTCCATTGAATATTGTATTGTTTTATCTTCAGCATTTGGGATGAGGATGGAGTCACTACAGAGGCTGCATATTTTAATCTGGATGACCCAGACATGGCAGGATGTGGCTCATGGAGATCTTGCCCTTCAAACTTCACCTGCACAGTAAGCAGAGACTGTATCCTGGTTTGTGTTTAGGTCTTTGCCCAGCAACAGCCGCCAAATTATCAAGGTTATCAAGAACTCAGTGCTGCAGAAGTATTAAAAATTGTAGGGCCTGATAATCCTCAGGCAGCATCTTTGAATATTGAATGGCAGTATTCAAGGGAATTAGTGGTCGTTTAGAAGCTCCTGTAATAATGTGAGGCGCTGCTTGGCCTTCTTGCAAAATTGTAGCAGACAAGAGCCTTGTACTGCTGATCCTCCCTGTCTCCTCTCTCTCAGCACTTTGAGTACCAATGATCCTCCCTTTGCCCTCTCTCTCAGCACTTTGAGTCACAGACGTGTCAAAACACGGCTGGATGGGACAACATAGGGTTGGCAGCTCTAACTATACAGCAGTGCTTGACTACAACAGGATGGTGAGTCAGTCAACAGAAGGGGTGGCTGGAGTGAAGGCGACTGTGATTGACGTGTAGATGTAGGCTTTAAAGTAGGGTCATTACAATGCATTACAGTGGTGAGTTGGCTTCTCATGTAATTGGTGCACATCTTAAAAGTGTTGTAGCAGTGCTCTCAATTGAATCCGCCTGATGCTTGTAGGGACTTCATTGCATATCGAGCCATGTCGTCCATCTCGCCCTTTGCTATCATCTTGTTTCTGGTATTGATTATGCTCGGGACTTATTTACTGGTAAGAGATTTTGTATCATGTGAAATTCCTATGGATACTTCAAGCAGTTGGAGTGTACCTGTTAAGCGCTCTTACTCTGATGAGGGGCTGTGAGCGTTGGTGCTATCCCAAATGGAGAAGAGGATCGTCAATTTTGGAAACATCTCAAATGTTGTCCGCATTTAACTTGGCATTGTGATCTTTAAAGCAAATGGCTGACGGATACTGCTTCAAATTTCCATTCCTGAATTTAAGCCTAACTGACGAATGCATGCTTCTCAAATCACTAGTGAATTTTGTATCTGCTGCATATCTTGGGCATTACTCAGGGACAGCTTTAGAGCGTATCAAGTATATCTCAAATTTATCTGCATGTTTTTCCCAAATTGCTGTTTCCAGATGAACCTGATCATCGCCGTTCTAAAACTGAAATTTGCGCGATTCTGCAAGCTAGAGAGTGCTAAGAATCTACAGAGGCAACTGCTGCAAAGGGTGAGACTTTTTAATGCTCATTCTGCAAGCTAGAGAGTGCTAAGAATCTTCAGAGGCAACTGCTGCAAAGGGTGAGACTTTTTAAGGCTCATTCTGCAAGCTAGAGAGTGCTAAGAATCTACAGAGGCAACTGCTGCAAAGGGTGAGGCCTTTTAATGCTCATTTTTCTTAATGCTGACTTACATTACTGAACACGACCAGTAAACCGCCCTTAGTTCCAAAAATATGTTATACAAGGCTCGTAACTGCAAGGCATCACAAAGCAGAGGATTGTGTATCTGACTTTTACCTTTCCTGTTACTCCTTTACCAGGTTTCGAACAAAAGACAGAACATCTTACAGAAACTTCTCGCCAGCACTATACAAAAGACCTTTCCACGCAGGAAACTCAAGGAAGTGACGATTGAGTCAATTTTGAATGAAATGAAGCTAATGAGAGAAGCTGCAAAGATA
Organism: Chlamydomonas eustigma; assembly: GCA_002335675.1. NCBI lineage: Eukaryota > Viridiplantae > Chlorophyta > Chlorophyceae > Chlamydomonadales > Chlamydomonadaceae > Chlamydomonas > Chlamydomonas eustigma. The sequence goes on along the minus strand of BEGY01000044.1, from coordinate 80,897 downwards.
TCTGACATGGATCCTTATGATGATGAAACATGCAAAACAGCTACTGCTAGTGGGAGGCCAGTCCCTGTGGCTGAAGGGATGGAAAAACATGGCATAGTTAATGTAGCTGAATGGATGGAAACACATGGCATAGTTAATGTAGCTGAATGGATGGAAACACATGGCATAGGTAATGTAGCTGAATGTTCTGCTAGTGGCGATGCTTTCACTGAACAAGGGTTTGCGCAGCATGGCGAGCCCACCACGTTGATGGAACGAGGTGGGCTGAGGATGGGCGGTGTTGGTACACTTATGTTACCTATGTCTGTTGATCAAGATGAGGTGGTAGAGTGGCAGTCGAGTGCTGCCATCAAACTTGATCAGGGCCGGGCTGTGGGGGAAGGATATGAGGCCATGGAGGACGAAAGGCTCTATGGTTATAGCAGAACTTCTCATGCAGCCTCATCGGAAGCAGGAGTTATGAGGCTGCCATCCATTGTTGCTTTGAGAGCAATCCACGGCCGCTCCTTTATTCTTGGAAGGGAAGCTGTAGGAGGCATGGACGCAGCTGCACTGAGTACTGGGGATACTGCACTTCTCCCTGGCAGGCACTACAGCCAAGCAGATCTACAGTCTGCAGGGGGGACTGAGATGCCAGTGAAGGAGGAGTACCTGGGGGAATCGAAGGGAAAGAAAGAGAGCGCAGACATTTCTGTCAAGGTAGTTCCCATCTGGATTGTATCACCTGTAGAGGCCCTGCACATTTCTTAAACGATTGTCCTGACCATCTTCTGCAAATCTTGCAAACTCTTTTGTCTGATATTTTGCAAAATCCTATTCAGGTGATACAGTTTAGTTGTCTAGACTGTAAACCCTACACCAAAAACCTTAAAACCCTCCTGCACTGATGTCCCAACTATTGGTTGCGGAGCTTGTCATGCTGTTTCCAAACCCGATGTTTTGTGTTTTCTTGACCTGTTCATGATTGCTATTATCCTTGCTTAACCTTTTCAGGAGTTTCAAGAGCACATGGAACTTTTCTTGCCCAACGTCACTGCCTCACAAAAGAGTTTGTTGAGCTTGCAATACCGTTTGCATCTTGTGATTCACAGCCGACAGTGGTCATACTTCCTGATGCTATGCATCGCTGCTAGTGTGGGGATGTTGGCGGGAGAGTATGCTGGCATGAGTCAGATGTTGCTGTGGAGGCTGGTCCAGGTGTGGCATAAGTCTGTGACAGAATTTGATGTTGATTTACGCGTTGTCTCCCATTGATATCATGACGTCATCTTGTGACTTTACCTCAATCTCTCTTGCGGTTGTATCTCTCTTCCCTAGACCAATGTGTTCTAATGAATTACAACAGAATCCAACAGAATCCACAAAAAGGCACAGTTCCTGTAGTTATGATCCATTCATAGAATGAGTACATGCCAATGCTCCCTCAGGCAAACTGGGCATTTACACTCATCTTCTTCATCGATTTGCTCCTACTACTCTTCTCATCGAGCCCTGTTGATCTTGTCAAGAATGTTTGGGTGTGGATTCAAGTCATGCTCATTATCTTTGGTGCTGCTGAAGTGATTTGGGAGGGCGTTGGAGGGGTGCATGCAGTAGAGTAAGTAAAGTTGCTAAATTATCTTAAGCCGCCTTGATTTAGCAAACTTACTTGTTACTACACATTGATGTTTCTTGACATCCTCACTTGCTTGCCCTCGTTTAAAATTCAAATTATGAAATCCGATTCCTTCTGCACGCCTCAGGCAGGAGATGGGATTGAGAGTCATTCGTGCAATGCGGGTACTTCGCATGCTCAATTTTATAAAGGTGTCTAAAAGTATGCTGTCATCATGATGTTTATTATATTATGTAATGTAATAGCAGAGGTGTCCAATTTGACTCTCTATCAAATCACATTGCATGTGATTTTACCTTCTAGGTGCTCTCTATGCTTGGCATATTTCAAATCTATCCGTGGCTTCAGGTCAGGAGCCCTAATGATAATGACAACCATAATGATGCTCTTCGCATTCCTACTAACCATGTTCTCTGCTCTTCATCATGTGCAGGCATCCAGACCAATGATGGAGGTCTCCACTATCATCCTGAAGGCCATGATCAGCTATGCTGCAAGTAAGTGTCTTGCCCTTGATTTTCAACATTGTAAATTGACAGGATGTTTTTTTAAGCTTGCTAGTAAGCAAGGCAAGTAAGCCACGACAGGCTTAAATCATGCAATTTGTACATGACTAGATGAAGGAGCATCTTGGACATCATAGTGAAATTTTGTATGCACTCAGCTGTTGTTGCTTCATCCTTTCACCTACAATTGCTGACTCCTGCAGTTGCTGTGCTGATAGTCCTGTTCTGGATTGTGTTCGGTATTATTGGAATGAATGTATTTGGTGAGAGAAACATCGGTAGCGTAGCAAATTTTTTGAAGTTTCTTAGAAAACGTTTTATGACGCTAATTGTTTTTTGGAAATTCTCTTCCAGCATTGTCTGCTGGCACCTGGTAATAAAACAGTTTCAAATTCACCATTCCTTACAGACCTGTGCGGAAAGTATGTATCACAAAACGATGTTCGTTTCCTCCCCCCCTAGGTGCCATGACTTTGGACCTGACATACCTAGGTATCCCTGGATATCCAGATTTCAGTACCTTTCTAAGCTCTATGGTCATAGCTTTCCAGGTGAGGTCCTTGCAAAAGATTGAGGTCTGTGAAACAGGAGTGTATTGAGGTCTGTGAAACAGGAGTGTATTGAGGTCTGTGAAACAGGAGTGTATTGAGGTCTGTGAAACAGGAGTGTATTGAGGCATGTGAAACAGGAGTGTATTGAGGCATGTGAAACAGGAGTGTATTGTTTGATTTTCATCTTTGCTTCATGTGCACTAATGTTCATGTTTGTTCACACTTGGTCATCCTTTAAAATCCATAGTGTTGTAATGATCGTTGTGTTACATTCCATATTGCATTCAGATCATGACCAGCAGGAAAATTACCAGTGAATCTTGTAATGGTACATTGATCTGTTTTATCCCATTGCGAAGACATTAAGTAATGGCCTTTGAGAACTACTAGCAAATCTTGTAATGGTGCATTGATCTGTTTTATCCCATTCAATTGATCTTAGGTCATGACCTTGGAGAACTACCAACAGACTATGTACAGCGTGGTAAGGGCTAGCAACTATGGAGCTGTCTCATGGTTCCTCACCTGGATCTTCCTTGGTAAGCTGTCTCATGGTTCCTCACCTGGATCTTCCTTGGTAGTAAGCTGTCTCATGGTTCCTCACCTGGATCTTCCTTGGTAGTAAGCTGTCTCATGGTTCCTCACCTGGATCTTCCTTGGTAAGCTGTCTCATGGTTCCTCACCTGGATCTTCCTGGTAAGTGAAATCTTAGTGGTGAGGTATAAGTATATCACACTGATGTTGTTAAGTATGGTTTCATGCATTCTGTAACTGGTACCAACTTGATCCAGAGCTTTGAAATCTTACAGCTATTGTGGCGTTATGTTTGTTGCCTTGCGTGTAGGGAAATACACGTTCTTATCTCTGTTCCTAGCGGTGACTCTAGAGGCTTTTGACACCAGCGATGAGGGTCCCCCTCCCACAAGCTATCCACCAGAGCCCATCAAGAAGGTCAAGAAGTCACATCACATCTGGTGGGTTCCTAGCAGCTTCCTGACGGCAATTACGATGGATATAAGTTTTGCCTAGAAACTGCCTGAAAGGTGCATGATAATTGCCTAGAAAAGAGTCCTTAGGTACAGGTACATAGGTAATTAATTATTTAATTAAAACGCTCGCCATTACAATGGATATAAGTTAACAACCTCATCTGTTGATTTCAAAGCAATTACGCCTCCAGTTGCTCACGATATGAGAAGAGCTAATATGATCGAGGCCTTTTTGTGGGTTTTCCAGAGCAGAAAAGATGTGATAACATTCCACGTTATATGTTTTCAGATAGTCTCACATGGCCTTCGAAAGGGGCTCTGAAGGAATTTAACATGAAAGTTTTGGCTGTGTAAGATTCAGCATCTGACATTGTGCCTCATCATCATCATCGCCATGTAAGGTCTCTACCCGCCCGTATCGGGTCGCAAACTACCAAGCTCTTCAGAGTTGCAACAGGGCGCATGACTGAGGACCATGATCATGGAGAAGACATCTCTGGCCACAGAGACAGCTTGTTCAGGCCTAAGCTGCCTTCAATGCAGCAGCTTGCACAGGTGTGGTTTTGTTACATCTCAGATGTAGGCCTTGCTAGGAGGATTGTTGGGGATCGTATATGATACTCGTACTAGCCTTAGTGAGAGGAATTTTCTCAGGGAATCCAAATGCTTATCCCTGCGATTGTAATTATTTCAAGCTATTCTTTCACGTTATTGAAACAAGATAACACTTTGGTCCACAACCTTGGATAAATATCTTGAAGTGCTTTTAATATGAAAATTATTTAAAAAAACAAGGTCAAAGGGGACGAGCTGTATCATTTTGATCTGTGGATTATGATCACGCTGTGCAGGCTTTGCGAAGCGCCAGTTTCAGTGCGGCCCCCTCTGAAACGCACTCCTCTGGTCAACTTTCTGGCTCACCCCAAATGGCAACCAATGGTCCACAAAATGGTTTGCTGTCCAGACTGACACGTGGGGTCTCATATGGCAGCATCTCATCCCAGGTGAACAGTAGCATTGCTGATGGTTTGCAATATTTGCCTGGGTGCCTATTTATCCCTCTATGCCTTCACATAGCGGATAGTTCGATGAACCCTCTATGCCTTCATATAGCGGATAGTACGATGAACCCTCTATGCCTTCACATAGCGGAAAGTATGATGGACTCTCTATGCCTTCATATAGCGGATAGTATGATGGACTCTCTATGCCTTCATATAGCGGATAGTATGATGGACTCTCTATGCCTTCATATAGCGGATAGTACAATGGACCCTCTATGCCTTCGTATAGCAGATAGTACGATGGACTCTCTATGCCTTCATATAGCGGATAGTATGATGGACCCTCTATGCCTTCATATAGCGGATAGTAGGATGGACCCTCTATGCCTTCATATAGCGGATAGTAGGATGGACCCTCTATGCCTTCGTATAGTGGATAGTACGATGGACTCTCTATGCCTTCGTAAAGCGGATAGTATGATGGACTCTCTATGCCTTCATATAGCGGATAGTATGATGGACTCTCTATGCCTTCATATAGCGGATAGTATGATGGACCCTCTATGCCTTCATATAGCGGATAGTATGATGGACTCTCTATGCCTTCATATAGCGGATAGTATGATGGACTCTCTATGCCTTCATATAGCGGATAGTATGATGGACTCTCTATGCCTTCATATAGCGGATAGTATGATGGACTCTCTATGCCTTCATATAGCAGATAGTATGATGGACCCTCTATGCCTTCATTCATGTTAGCTGAAGGCTTCAATCCTTTGCATCCTCTGTCTTCATGCAGGTTGCTGTGAATAGCGTGTTGGAGCCAAGATACCATGGCAATCTGCCCATAGTGGCTACTGATAGCATCATGTCCAATGTCTCTGGAGGCATAGCGTCCTGGCAAGGTACTGTCTTTCCAAATTAGATGGTACACTTGTGGCTAGGGCCAAAAGTCACAATCTCCAAATATAAATGTCGAATCAAGATGACCTGATTTTGGATGCACTGCTTTAAGCAGATGCTTAATGCTGATCTTGATGAATTCATGTACTTGAATCCAACTTCACGCATATGAACTCCTTTACCATTTGAACTCCTTTACCATTTGAGCTCCTTTACCATTTGAGCTCCTTTGCCCCCCTTTGAATATCTCTGAATAGAATGTGCTCACTCGTTATGTTTCACTTTATCTCGCAGGCGCAAGCCCTGGATCTTCCAGTCCACAGACCCAGGAGTGTAGCAAAATGGTTGACTCTCAAGAGAGCATTGTCTTCTCCTGCTTGAAGCCTGCAGGTAGCAAGCTCAACTTAGCCCCAACGCCACGCATGCTGCCAAAGAGCAGGTCTGAGGGCTTTGCCAGGGGAAGGGCAGAAAATGCTGCTGCAGCACTTGCTGCTGCAGCAGAACTAGGGCCTGGGGCTGATGAGCTTCAGCATAATGCTGCATCCACCTCTCTAACTATTGGGTCTAGTCACCAAGTCGGGCTGTCTGGACCGTCACTTCGGTACTGGACACACCCATCCACACATGTTCCTGAAGCTCACTCCAAGTCTAGATCCGCCATCAACTCCGATGCACCACGGGTTCCTCCTCAAGGCCCATATCTCATTACTTCTGACTTGAGACCTACAGGGTCCTCTGAGGGCGGGGGGCCTAGCTTTTCAGTTGTCTACAACCGCAGTTACAGTACAGGGTCCCGTACAGCCAGACAAGGTGTGACATGGTGGGACACCAAGTCTTCAAATGGTTCAGATCAGGCTTCAGATGGACACCAAGGATCTAGATCTTCTGGCCTCAGCAGGTTTGGACAACAATCCTTGAGAGTCAGTTTTGGCGCAGATGCCCATGGTGGTGAAGATTGCAATGCAGGTGACAACTCTCTTCTGGCAGATCATTTGCCAGACAGTGAAAAAGGGCCAGATCCTGACTTGCAGCATACCAGTGCTCCTGCCCAAGCTCATGAGGAGGAGGATGTGTTCAGATTAGTGATACCTCAGCCTGAACTTCTTCAGAACAGCATCTCCCCCTCAAAATCCAACATGGCATCTCCTAATAATGCAGGAATGAATTCTGAACCCATGGTAGGAGCAACAACAAGTTCTGACGGTGCTGGAGGAATCATAGCCCCTCAGTGGATGGGGAGGGAGGGTCATGTAAGGGTTGTGATAAAACCTTCTGACCAGTTAGGTACAGCAGTCTCCACAATGAGTGATGTTCAAGAGCAGGGAGCAGGTGTCAGGGCGGCATCAGGGGACAATGTGGTGTTAGAAAGTGGAGGCGGGTCGATGGGGAATCTGGGTGCCTCTCAATATGTCAGCTGGTGGAAAGATGGAGAAGGCCATGATGCCGCTGGAGCACCCATTGCAGAGGTAGGAAGTATCAATGCCGCTGGAGCACCCATTGCAGAGGTAGGAAGTATCAATGCTGCTGGAGCACCCATTGCAGAGGTAGGAAGTATCAATGCTGCTGGAGCACCCATTGCAGAGGTAGGAAGTATCAATGCCGCTGGAGCACCCATTGCAGAGGTAGGAAGTATCAATGCTGCTGGAGCACCCATTGCAGAGGTAGGAAGTATCAATGCTGCTGGAGCACCCATTGCAGAGGTAGGAAGTATCAGTTCATACTTTTGTTTTTTTTCTACCGTAAACCTGATCCACATGCTTGTCAATGCCCAAGAATGCAGTATCCCATGCCCATGGGTATGTCAAATATTACAAGGCAAGGTTCTATGACCATACTCATATGGAGTTATCTTTCACAATATGCAATTATTGATCATTCCTTGCACGTGTCCTCCGGCAGGCTTGGGAGGGTGTAGGAGCCAGTTTCATAGGGTTGAGGGACCAAACCCTGAAATGGGTGCATTCTAAAAGTGCGTCTCCAGAAGCATTATCTCCTGTCGTGTCTGGGTACAGCCACCTTAGAAGGCCAGTCCAGTTTCCTGACAGAGTGCGGCGAGGTACTGCTGCCAAACGGGTTCCAACTAAAGCCACGTCAGGGAGAGCAATGTCAGGGAATCGCGCTGCTTCAGCTGAAAGCAACAGGTATGAGAGCATTGTCAGGGAATCGCACTGTTTCTGCTGAAAGCAACAGGTATGAGAGCATTGTCAGGGAATCTCACTGTTTCAACTGAAAGTAACAGGTATGAGAGCATTGTCAGGGAATTGCACAAAGTCAACTGAAAGCAACAGGTATGAGAGCATTGTCAGGGAATCACACTGTTTCAACTGAAAGCAACAGTTAGTTTGAGGGCGCAACATTGCACCTTTAACACAACAGTCATTTTTACAGTCACCCTGTTCGTATCCTACAGAACAATGCAATAACATAAGTGGGATTGTATCATGGTTAGGTCAGGGATGCACTACACTAGAAGTACATCAGGAGGTACAGTGGAGCAGCTGAGGGCTCTTGATCTGCCAAGCTACGGCTTCAGAGGTGCCTCGGAGATGGAGAAAGAGAGAGCAGAAGTTGATGCCAAGAAGGTGGACCCAGACATCGTACCGCTGAGTGGTGTATCCCTGTACTTCATGACAAAGGACAATGTGTACCGCAAGCTACTGTACCGCATTGTCACGAGCAGCCTGTGAGATTTCTTATTCCAAAATTCCAAAGTTGGTTTCAAGTTTCTGTCTGTAAGAATCATTAGGATTTCTCTCATTATGATAAGATGAAGGCGGTAGCTTCTACACACCTGAATTGAGACACTCATAACTTCATACTTCTGTCTTCCACACTTCATACATGTGCAGATTTGACTGGAGTTTGCTCCTGATAGTCCTGCTGAATTGCACAACGCTGATATTCGAGTCGCCCATCAACCCCCCTGACAGCTTGCAAGAACGTGTCTTATATTACAGGTGAGAGCGCTGCAGAGATTCTGAATTATTAGAAATGTTATCTCACCCAATTCCCTCCGAATACTTCTTATCGCAACTCATGCTCATGTTTTTTAAGCCTGGCTTCTATACTTGAGTGAGATCTACATGGTTTGACTTCCTTCAGCAACATTGCCTTCACGTCCATATACTGCGCTGAGGCTGCAGCAAAGATAGTGGCCTACAATTTCAAGCTGTACATGTCCAAGGTAAGAAAAGTTCAAAGTGATGTGTTCTTGCCCTGACCTTCAAAGTTTTTGTGTACATAAAAATTTAATTGCTTAAGCATGTTACATGTCAGAAACCTCCTCTCCCTGTTCATGAGTGGGAATATGTCACTGAACAGAGGCAAGGTAGATTGGTCTAGTCATCATCTTCTGTATAATCTTTGTTTTTTTCAAAGGCTGTAAATATGGTGGATTTCTTCATTGCTGTAACTTCCGTGCTTGAGCTTATCCTTGATGTCACGGGGGTGGTTGGAAACATTCGAGCTCTTCGTGTCTTTCAGCCTCTCAAAGTGATCACCAACTCAAAGAGGTTGCGAGAGGTGTGATGTGGAAATGGGACATGGCCTTGTATGTTTTAAGATGACCATGCGCTCTGCTGTCTGTATGTTTTAAGATGTCCATGCGCTCTGCTGTCTGTATGTTCTAACATGTCTATGTGCTCTGCTGTCTGTATGTTTGCTCTCTTGATTTCTAGCCTTTTTCTTGTGGAAGGTTGACTGCAAAATCAGTGGACAAGACTTCTTATCTCAAATTACTATTGATGGATTAGCTGATAACCGTTGCTTTAGGGTTTAGGGTTTAGGGTTTAGGGTAGCAATATGAATCAACATTTAAGTGTACAGCCTGATGAATGTGGTTCTGGTTGACATCCCCAGGTCACCAGGAACATCTTGATGGCATTGGTGCGAGTGGGACAGGTCACTCTAATGTGCACCATTTTTGTTCTCATGTTTGCCATTGCTGGTATGCAGTACTTCAGCGGAAGGTTCAACTATTGCCAGGTAGTACACTTGTGAGATATATATCGCGACTGACATGTGTCATCAGCCCTTATTTATTTGCTGTTTGTCAGTGTAAGAAAAGTAAATAATCCACAGATTTATGTTACAAGTTTACATGGCAGTGAGGCACTTAGTGGTGCTTTGCTATGGTTGCTCATGCTTAACCCTAAAACCTGATTTTTTGTTTTTCTTAATCACTCTCCACCCCTGTGCCCTGTCCCTTAGGATGCAGTGAGTAATCTGCAAGTGCAGGTTAGCTCTCAGTCTGAGTGCTCCTTGAATTCCACTTACCCCTTGGTGTCCGGTTCCAATACAACGAATCTGCAGGTATGGGCTAAGCCATCACATTGCTTCCTTGCTCTGCATATGATGACTGAAGCTGATCAGTTGATGTGGAAACATGTGTGTAAGGAAGGCGTATGCATGTAACGGATGATGTGTACATTTGAACATCCACTTTCTTCCTGAACTTCCTTACCTTGAGCAATAAAGGTCCCTATGCTTGTGTCTTGACACTGACTGTGGTCCCTATGCTTATGTCTTGACACAGACTGTGGTCCCTATGCTTATGTCTTGACACTGACTGTGGTTTCTATGCTTATGTCTTGACACAGACTGTGGTCCCTATGCTTATGTCTTGACACAGACTGTGGTCCCTATGCTTGTGTCTTGACACTGACTGTGGTCCCTATGCTTGTGTCCTGACACTGACTGTGGTCCCTATGCTTATGTCTTGACACTGACTGTGGTCCCTATGCTTATGTCTTGACACAGACTGTGGTCCCTATGCTTGTGTCTTGACACAGACTGTGGTCCCTATGCTTATGTCTTGACACTGACTGTGGTCCCTATGCTTATGCCTTGACACTGACTGTGGTCCCTATGCTTGTGTCCTGACACTGACTGTGGTCCCTATGCTTATGTCTTGACACTGACTGTGGTTTCTGGCCTTCAGTGGTCAAACTTGTTTCCTAACTTTGACAATCTGGGCAACTCCCTGCTCATCCTCATGGTTGCCACGTCACTGAATGGTTACACTCCATACATGGTGCAAGCCATGTCTGCCCCCTCAACCACCAGTAAGTGGTCTTCACACAGCAGTAAGGAAATGTTGTGTTCTATAATCAATTTGCAGAGTTTTGGCATGTAGCGCTCGCAGGCGGCTGTACAGAATGACATCATTCAGGTTCTATAACCTTGTCAACCAACAGCTCACAAGAGCTCATGCTGTTCTCTCAGCCAAGTACATAATTTGCTACGCGTGCCTTGTGCATGATTGAAATGTCATGTTCTAAAATTAAGTAGTAATGTTATTCTTGTTGTCACAGCTGGAGTCCCAGTCCTAAATCAGAACTGGTCAGCCTTTTTCTATTTCATAATCTTCAACCTCTTCTGTGCTCTCATTTTGTTGAATTTGTTTACGGGTGAGCTCATGCTTTTGATAAATGAGGAAAAGCTGCTGATCGTGGCATTGAGTTGACATGAAACTATGTGAACACCCTGGTCTCATAGCTTGTGTTGGAAGCATTGTAATGCTGTTTGATTTAAAAAAACCTTGTCTGTATCTTTCATGCCACATTCTTCAATAACACGCACAGTTGTATCCAGTGTAACTGCATTGATAATAAAATCCTTACTCTGCTCTCTGCTTGTCAGGAGTCATCTTTACGCAGTTTTGTCAGATAAAGGAGAAGCAGGGAGGAAGCAATTGGCTGACGGATGATCAGCGTCAATGGATTGCATTGCAGGTAGAAAAGAGTTTGTAGGAGCGATGCAGCAACAATGGGAAGGTACCTGTCAGATGCACATTGAATTTTTTGTATATGAGAAGCTGAGTAATGGAACAGCAGTGGGAGAGGAATGTTAGGAGGACAAGTCATCATACTGAGATCATGCAGTAAGCAAGTAGATATTGTAAAGATGGATATTATCAAGTAAGATATTTTCTGGGAACATGATAGTTTAAATGTGTGTCATCACGAACCAGTACAATTTGTGGGCACTGAGCGCTCACCATAGTGAGGCATCATTGGTCATCTTATGTTGTGAGGCGCCATTGGTCATTTTTTGTTTTTATCGCGACTTTCTTTCTCTCTGCAGGAGGCAGTATTCAGGCTGCGACCTCTTGACCCTAAGAAAGACCTACCTCAGAACAAACTGCGACGCACTCTATTTTATGTTGTCAGGCACAAGTAGGTTATGTTCTCAAAAGATTTTATAATACATTGCGTAATGTATTGATAAAACAGAAGTTGCAACCAATACGCACAAAATAGTTCCATGTCATTCATGACATTTAAAAGCAGCACTTTCAAGAGTGCTTTACATCATCACTCTGTTCCCAGGCTGTCCTGAAGTCCACTGAACCTCTTTCTTTGTGTTGTCAGGTACTTCTGGTTTATGATGCTGATCGTCTCTTTTTCAAACTGCCTTGTAATGACTCTTTGGCATTGGAATCAGTCTACTCAGTGGACAGTAAGTTAAAGATAACTGAACTAACTAACTCGCTTAAAACTCTTGACATTAACATTTAAAAATACACATCCCATGTTGAGCTGCTGTTGTGCCTTTAAGCAATTCACCTAATCAACTTTGATGAAATTGATGCAGAACGCGTTGCTGGGATGGAATCTTGCATTTGTACTGGTGTACATCATGGAGTTCCTTATGAAAATTGTTGCACTGGGTCCAGAGGCATATTGGTGAGAGACATGTCCTGCTCTTCCATGCATGATGATGACAAAACATCAGGAATCAATCAGGATGTCAAGCAGGATGACAAGCACATGTTCTGGATTTTTTCAAGCGATACTCAGAAGCTGTACTCGACAACATTGAACATGGCATCATCTGCGTGCGTTACTTGTTGCTCAGGAAGGACGGTTGGAACCGTTTTGACCTGTTGATAGTGATTGTGGGGATCTTGGACCTGGCCCTAGACTTCTTGGGGTCTGCCACAGTGTTTCGTGTACTCAGGTAGGCTCTAGGCTTCTCGGGGTGTGCCACAGTGATTCGTGTACTCGGGTAGTCATCCCAGGCACTGCACAATATACTACTGGTATAGCCAGAAGGCTTATGACCTACTTCACTGACTGTATTAGATGGAGTCCCTTATCCAATCTAATTATCCAATTATGACCTACTTCACTGATTGTTTTATGACCTACTTCACTGACTGTATTGTGAAGCAATCTCTCTGTTGACTTGCAGGGTTCTGGCTATTGAGGTTGCATTAAGGTCCCTGAAGCTCATCAGTGTGCTGAGGAACTATCAGGTCATTGATGGACCTTCAATATCTTCTAGACATAACTCTTCAAATTGGAGTGCTTCATTTAGTGTATTGCTGCATTATGCTGCTAGTCTGTGTCTGCGTAGAAAAAAGTATGTGATTTCTGTTAATGTACAGCAGATTAGCCTTGATGACCCATGCGATAACCTTATGTCTTTACTGTCAGGGTATCAAGCTCCTATATGTAACACTCGTGGTGTCAATGCCAAACATTATCTCCATTGGAATAATCATCACACTTATCTTCTTCATGTATGCGTACCTTGGAGTCCAGGTACAAAATGTAGAAGCCTAATACGAGTTGCCTGTCTTTGTTTATAATATGAGGATTCCTTCATATTTGTTTATAGAAACTCCTGGGATGTGTTGCTGGTTTACTGAGTCATCTTCCTTAGTGTTACTCTTTCTGTTATAATCATGTTTTTCCTTTAAGTCAAAGTTGTGGGATGAACTAGCATGCATGTCCTACTGTATAGGCATTCGCATCCCTCCCTTTTCTTGGGGCTTTGAATTACCAAGTGAACTTTCAGTTCTTCTGGAATGCCCAGTTGGTCTTGCTGCGCATAGCCACTACAGATAACTGGTGAGAGTCCCTCAGAATAGAATGATAACTGGTGAGAGTCACTCAGAATAGAATGATAACTGGTGAGAGTCACTCAGAATAGAATGATAACTGGTGAGAGTTGCTCTGTATGGAATGACTACGCATCCAAAGCACTCTTCTCATGTACATGCTGTTTGCACAGTATAAAGGAAAGCACATTTCTTTGTGTACCTGATCCCAAATCAATGAGTTCCCAAATTTAAAGTTCTAAAATACTTATTAGATTTTAAACGCTGTGTTTTAAATTACTTGATCTTAATTACTTGATTTTAACCTGCACAGGTCTGACTTCTTCTTTCAGATGATTCCTGGAAACCCAAGCTGTTATGCTTACGAGGTAAGCTGATTAATTCATGTAAGGGAGCTGTGAAATAAGCGCACAGCAATGACATACTCTCCTTAATGATTGAAGAGGTGTGTGTTCTTCTATTTTTCCTAGCAACATGTCTCTGTCCTTAGATGGTTCTTATCATGCAGGCCCAAAGCAACTCTACAGGATGTGGCAGTTGGCTCAGCATTCCTTACTGTATCTCTTTCCTCTTTCTCATCGCTTTCATCATGCTCAACCTCTTCATGTAAGATTCTTGTCTGCCCATGTGCATTAATATAAGAAGAACATCCGTCATGATGTCCAGCCATGTCCTGGAATCAGATGAGGGACTCCTTATTCATATGGGAGTTTTCTCATAGCACTCAAAACAACTTATGACAGTAATTGTTTATTGCATCCCTTACTCTCATACCCATGAGTCAAGATTCGCAAGGAACTGTTGATCTCATGGTTATCATTGGGAACAGATTTAAAGAAAGGTTTTTATTTGAGTGTAATTTTCCGCACTCTCTGCCTTCTGCAGGGCTGTGATCATCGAGGCTTATGAAAAGTACAGCGAGATGATGCACTGGGAGATCACTCCTATGGTGAGGGGTCATATTTCACACAGCCTTCACAGCTCATGTAACATGAAGATGCAATCCATGGCTTATTACGCTTAACTTTCATGGTGGTGTGACTACTTTCTCTCATTTCCTGGATGTCTGCAGTATTTGGATGAGCTGGTTTGGATTTGGGTAGAATATGACGATGGATCCGGAACCATTACTTTTGAGGATCTGTTCAAGGTGCTACAGCGCGTGGGCCTTCCGTTGGGGCTGTCTCAAGAATGCTCTGAGGAAGAGGTGATGATGCTGAAGCATTTTTGTTTGTTCTGGAACCTGAAACCTTATAAAGAGTTCTCACTGCTGTGTCTCCTATTGTGCAGATTGTTGAATTCGCATCTGGTCTGAAGCTACCATATAAATGTGGTCGCGTCCAGTTTCACTCCACTGTTTTCGAGCTTGTCAGAAATAATTGTGAGGTACGCTGACTACAGCACTTTCAAGGTAGAATGAGACTGTGACGTACGCTGACTGCAGGGCTGTCAATATGATATGGCACCATGCTGTTCCAGCATGCTAACATGTACACTCAATGAGTGATGTTTCACAATCTCAATTTACTGCAATCTTCACTTGCTGTCTCAATGTAACAAACATTAACTTGATTGATCCCTCCTGAATGGCAGGCCTTCATCCCTCCTTGTGCTCTCAAAGAGGTGTTGGATAAGCAATACCTGAAGTTTGTTAAAGCGGGTCAAGTGAGGACTTAATGAATTCTCATTAATTCTCCCTGAATTCTCATTATCCTGTCAAGTCTTATAATTTTTGAATTTTAAAGTCTTATAATTTTTGAATTTTTTTGAGGTTCTGAATTTTGTGGGACACTCTGAACCTTGGATCCTTTGGAAATGGATTTTGCACCGCATCCCTTGGACTTGAATGAGAATGTTCCTCCCTTAGGCTGCTATCAAGGGTCATGCCACTGGCAGCTGTTAGAAATGCTTGTTTAGACTGTCATTCATATACCAAGCTTGCCTCATTTACATTCAGCTTGTGGTTCTGCTGCGTAGAGAGAAGAAGACAACGTGGCGCAAGAGGAGGCAGCCTTGCATCGTCTACAGCAGATAGTGTATGCAAGGGATGCATCAGTGCACTCCGAGGCGTATGACAGGAATCATCGACTGTTGGGGAAAGCAAGCAAGAGGTAGGGCTTATTAATTGAGCATGAGTGTTTTCTGTTTAACTGTCTTACATTTGTAAATGAGCTCAAAACAGGCAATGTTAATCAAGGCTTAAGATGTATATCTGTATAAATTTATTTCCTCTCCCTCATCTAAAAGCTGGCGCTTTCTGAGTCTCTTATATATTCTGTGGCTCTTAGATGGCAGACGCTCCAAAACCATTCCTCAAGATATGGGTCCATCTCAGGCGCTGCTAAGGGGGACAGCAGTGTGGGAAAGAGTGTGGGGAGAAGCAGTGACATAAGCCTCAGGCAACATCTTCACACCACCAGCCATAGGCCCCACACTTCCTCAACCGCAAGTCACCCAGTAAGCTTACCCTTACCCCAAGCTAGACGCTTTGCTGTGCCCGCCAAGGCTCTCCACCCCACTACATCTCCTGTGAAGACAATGGGGGAAAGTGGCAGCAGTGGACATCTCTCTGTGCTGCAGACAAGGTCGACGATCAAGGCATCTGAAGCATACAGGATGACACATGAAATAGCACCAGGTGCATCTTATGAGCAGAATGTAGCATTGATGCCACCTGTCACCTTGCTGGCGCAGTCTTCGCTTTATCGCAGCATTGTACGTAAGGACTCCTCCGTATCAGCCGGTAGCAGCAGTGCAGCTGACAGCCCTCGTAAAACTTCCCCGTCACAGCTGAGTGGCGTCCGAGAAGTGGAGCTGCCACCTGGAGTGCCCCTTTCCCCGTCAACTTCATTGAGCCATGGCCATGCTCCATCGCTCTCTGCATCTACAACAATAGGGCGAGGAGGTGGCGGTGACACCTCATCAGGAGGACTGTTGTCCGCATCCACATCCCTCTCCCGCGCATCTCTTTCTGCCTCGTCTACTCTGGGGCGCAACCTGTCAGACAACCGAGCGTTCCTACCGTCACAGTCTCTCATGCTCCGAGCAGCTGAGCAGCTGGCTGAACATGGCCGGTCATCCCCACCTTCTCCTTCAATCGATCAACAGGCCTCCATCTACCATGCAGTTCCATTTGGAAGGGACAGCTTAGTACTTTCTCCTACCTTGTCTCTAGGCAGCATAGCTACATCACCACAAGACATTCGCACCACAAGCAGTGGAAGCATGAGGAGGGACCTGCGGTATGAACCTAAGTACAAACCCTCCATACCCCAGGAGGTGCCCACAGGTTCACCCCACTCCTCTCAAAACAGCTCAGCCGTTCACACAAGTAGTGTGGGAGGCCTCATGGACAGCCCTACCCGTGTCCCATCTCTGACCACACGACTGGAGGGTCTGCCAAGCAGCCCTAGTACTTCTGCAATAAAGAAGCATCTTCAGTCTTCTGGTGGAAGCTTCTCTCGCACTTTGAGCCCCCTGGGTATGAACTCCCGTCTGAGGTACAGTGGGTCTTTTGCACAGCATGGAGAGGGATGCTACGAGACAAAGTCCACCACGAAAGGTAGTGTCACTAGTGGAGAGATAACAATGGTGCTTCCTATCAGGAAGCAAGTATCTTTCCAGACTGAACCTAGAGTAACAGGGGGCCATGTTCAAACAGAAGACATGCCATCAGGCAGCAACAGTACAGGGGTCAGCAGTACCGCTACTCTATCTGATGCCTGGGAGGACAGGAGGATGGGAAGCAGGACGTCATCATGATATCTAGTTATAGGTGTCTTTCAGGATTGGAATGTTCGAATAAATGATGGTACTTCCTGGTTCTGGAGCTTTTTGTAGTGCTAGTACCAAAAGCTACTGCTATGGCCATTCAGAACGTGGACCTTGCTTTTCAGGAGTTAGCAATGATGATGCAGGTCAGGAGGACATCATCCTTATTGAAGTCTGAATGCATCGTTACAGAAAGAGTGATAGTGTATTTATTAGTCTTAATGTGAGTACAACATGCGCGTAGCTACTCTAGCTGTTCCCAGATACACTTTGTCCAATGTATGTCGAAATAGGTAGTATGACACTTGAAAAAGAGAGCATGATTACTTTCCCTGAGGAGCTGTCTATGGGCTTTTTCTTGCATGGAAATTCCCATACAGAGTCGTAACTCCATAAAGTACTGCCTTTCATGAGACGTGTTTCCTCTAAAGAGAGATGCGGTATGATGAGTTGCATGATGATCCTCTTATCTGATTCACAATTCTGTGTATTGTGTGTAGTTCTTTTGCTTACAACTAGCGACTGCTAGCTCCTCGTCCTCATTCAATGTCTCAGTAAGCATGCTTTCCTTTCAAAATGTGAATCCCAAAACCATGATTCTGCAAACAAACATCTGATTCCATATGTACTGATTATGGACATGTTTGTTTGTTTACAGTCTGTTGCTACAGCTGCACCATCGTATGGGTGTATACAGACCCGCCGTGCCCGCAAACCAACGAGCATCATTAGGATAAGCATCAAGAAATCCTAACCTTCATCAAAAACAGCCCCAATGAACCTTTCAAATGCATGCCATTATGAATATCCATAACGTTGTGATACGTGCATACAAATAGTTCCTACCATCATAGGACATGGCGTAGGACATATTGTTGGAGGAGGAAAAAATGAGCTAGTCATATAATAGGATGTTTATGACAAGATATCATTTTGACAGTATTTACTATAACGTAAAGTAAGAAGCCAATTCGTACCAGAAATTATAGGCCGACAAAGTCTCCTAATGTACATGATATATATATGTATATGTATACTATGGGCTAAAGTTCATGTAGGAGCATATATGCACGTCCAGCTCTCCACCGTGAGGATGATGACACAATAGTTGCTCAAAAGACAAATCAAGATTATTACATATAACATATTCGGCTATGTATTGTAAGCTATGCAGTGCATTTCCTAAACATCACCTCTAAATCCATTGATATTTTTGCTTGAAGTCAGTTGCAGTGGTTAAATATAATATCCTATAATTTGTGTTACTTGTGCACCTGGCCGGCAGATTATGTATTGCCACATCATTGTTCTCAGTATAGTAACTTCTTGAAGCTCTTGATATCTGATGCATTCTTTATCACCTAGTTCAATTACAATTTAGTGCAACATAGTTGAGGAAGTGGGTGATTGGGATCCTTGTCATGTTTAGTTTTGGACCGCTGCTGAAAGGGGAGGATGTAAACACAGCTGCTAAAGCAGTAGTGCAGTAAGGGTGGAACTTCGTCCGCCTTTCTGTCTACATTTTGAGGCAGTACCGTTATAATTAAGTTCTGTTAATAGGTGCTAGCTCATTGTGTGAACCTCATTGTGTGAACCTCATTATAATAGCGTAAGGATGACTATTTTGTCAGGAAGAGGGTCTAAGGAGAGTAATAAACAGGGTAATAATATACGAATTACAAGTTGTAATTCCACATTTACCACTCCTCCAAGAAATCGCCCCTTAAATCATTCATGATAAAGTACCTCTTGACAGCTCCTTCCTTACAGCAAATTCAAGTGTGGACAGTTGAGTACATGAGGAAGAGGACATTCCAAGTGAAACACTGATAAATTATGTCATAATATCATAACTAGCACGGCTCCTACAAAAATTATAGAGGATATTATCACAAAATAAAGTGGAATATATTCCAAATACTATCAACACATTATATATTGGTTAAAAATTAAGAAGTGTCCATCAGAAAAAATCTTCTGTCAATCTGTTCATGCTGCATGCCTCAGACACAGCTGTGATCTATACACCATCAGAACATCACCAATACCATGAGCTTCAGGAGTAACGAGTCTAAACTAGTTTAAGTGTGTTCAGCATAGGATATCTGGAGTTCATTATGCCATGCCTAAACTATTCAACAACTGTTCCAATCTATCATTGGCAGGGGCGTAGAAATTCCGCAAATACTTAAATGTCTGCATGCACTTTTGCTTAGTAGCATTGTCAGCTGGAATGCTCCAGCCTCCTGTGGGTAATTCCCATTTTGTGCTGGCATACACGCTTGGCTTCTCTTGCAAAGATTTCTGCAATGCAAACATGTTTTTTTTATTGAAGCTTACTGAACTGAACAATGTGAAGATAGAATTTGCTGGATTCAACAAATGAAATCTTTAGCATTCAATTTTGCACAGCTTTTAAAGAGGCTTTACAGGTACAATCACCAAACAAGTTCTCCCTATGAAACTCATTTTACTCCATACCTTATTTCACCTTCATCTCATACTTCCGTTGTGTACCAAGATTACCTTCCAATACGGCACTTGACTCACCAGCGGGTCTTTGCTGATAAGAGATGGGTCCAGCCCCAAATGTTTCACAACTCTCTCTAGGGTTTCATTTGCAGATAACTTCAACTGCATTTATTACAGTCGACAATCAGTTGACAGTTGACAAGCTTCACAGCAATCAAAGGTCGATGGGAAATAGTACAAGAACCAATCAAAAAAAGAAAGAGCCACAGCTTCAGCAAAATAGTCACCTGTTCATACTGTAAAATCAGGAATTGGTCTGGCCTTAAGTGCTGTAACCACCAGTGAAGCTGCTCAGCGTGAAATCCCCTCCGCACAATCCCATGGATTGAAAACAATGATTCAGAACAGCTCATCTCTACACTTTTTCTTCGCAATGGACTATCTTTCGAGTGATCCTGAAATCAGAAACACAAATTCTGACAAAACAGAAAATAGAGCATTGATAGCATTGAAGAGTGA
The DNA here is from genome assembly GCA_002335675.1 of Chlamydomonas eustigma. NCBI lineage: Eukaryota > Viridiplantae > Chlorophyta > Chlorophyceae > Chlamydomonadales > Chlamydomonadaceae > Chlamydomonas > Chlamydomonas eustigma. The sequence continues at coordinate 60,718 of BEGY01000044.1, read as the reverse complement.
TAACAAACCTTTTTGTCCCCGGCAGAATAGAGCCCACACTCAAATTTACACTTAAAGCATTTATTCCATGAGCTCCCTGTCCTGCTGTAAGATGAATCTGCAAACATAACAATGCATTACATTCAAGATCCACAGCTTGAATCGACCTTTTATTAAGCATTCAAGTAGGTACAATGCTAACATGCAGTCTGCAGTCTTTTCATCACCAAATTCAAATCAGCTGACCTTTGTGGCTTTCTGTTGCAGTGAATGCATCAGATTCAAATGAGCAGCCATTTTTTCGCAACCCTTCAATCTCAATTCTCACCTGTTGACAGGATTTATTCATTTGTGGCAATCATACAAAGGCTGAGGATACATTGTACAATAATATAAAGTTTGAATTTGAAATATTAAGCTACTACAGTCTCTCATAAGCCATGTTCTTGAAGTAAGACCAAAATAGAAACATTATGAATCAAACTTGCATAATATCAAATGTCAAGCCTTAACAACAATTAAAAGCACCTCTTCATCAAATTTTTTAACCAGTGGACGTAGTTGCAACTTTTGGTTCATGTTCCAATGTGAGAAAGCACGGAGAACTGGATCTCGCAACACTACTATAATCTTTGCCTCAGGTACCAAGCTGGAAATCCGGCAGGGGGCAGATGCAATTTGCATGTAGTCAGGCGTAGCATCAAGAAAAGTGAAGTTCTGACTATTGATATCCCTGTGCAATATTTAGGAAAAATAATGTCTAACGATCCCAAAATGTGGAGAGGGAACAGCCTCTCAGAACCAAACAAAGCAGAGCACAATTGCATATGAAATCTCGCTAGAAATTAGCATCATAAGGCATCATTGACAAATGCTTTATCCATGCCTAAGATGCATATGACATATCCATTCAGGATAGTACTAATAATACTGTTCAATTCCTTGGCTACTTCTGGAGAACTTTTAAGCTGCCTCCCTACCCAGAAGCTGCAAAGGAACTGGTATACTCCAAAAAATCCTTTTCCAGTAAAGGAACCCTGCTGAAGAAATGGGCCTCTTTCTTCATGAACGGAGTACCAGTGTCGTTCCAAGTGCGACCTATGATGTGTGGATGCCTGGCAACCAACTGATCAAACAGAAATGTGGTACCTGGATGAGGGATACAGGAAAGATGACAAGCTTGAGGGCATATTATGAAAATGCATCCTGTACTGAAGTCATATGTGTGAATTGTTTTGAGTCTTAGCATAAAAATTTACTCTGAGTGAGTTGCGCAGCAACCTGGTAGTTATGTAAGTGCTGGTACCCAGTTGAAGCTTACGTGATTGCCTGCCAATCATCTGCATATAACTGTTTTATCACCTGACTTTTGAGCTCCTATAAGAAAAGCCATTTTTAAAGGAAATGGGGCGTGCTGTTCCAGCCTTGAAAATTCACTGCAGGATTTTTGTGCACTATGGACTTGCTCAACATTTTGGAGGCGTTTGTTTTCGCAAGAATGCACGCATTTCTGCAAAGTAACGCATTGAAAACACTGCCAAACAAAAAATACACAACGTCCATAGGTACGGATGCCCTATAATCATAATGAATAATCATGTACTCATGCGAATTGTATCTAAACTGCGAATGAATCTTAGAAAGCCGTGATCAGTGTTTTTGCCGTAGCAGAATACATACAATCCCTCAAATTTAACCCTTAAAACCCTTGAAAACACGATGAATATTGTTGAATTTCAGGTTTTAAAAGGTTAAAACATGGTTACAACTACTGAGGCCTTGCTAGCTGTGCCCGGTGCCACTGAGGCCTCCGTCCGAGCAATCACTGAGAAGTTGACAGGATTTGACTGCTCTGTCGACCAGGCCACGGATCTCTTCTTGGCCCTAACTGATAAAGATCTAGTCCGAGTCTTCAGTCTTCAGGAGAAAACGATAATTGAGGTTGCACGGGCAAGTGAGTATCAAGTTTAATGAGTTGAGCCCACTTTGTATCGAATCGAAAAAATGTTCTTTAGTGCATTCCTGCTAACTTCTTCTCAGTCTATACCTTCGTCCTCTGCAAATCTGTTTGCGTCCTTGAACAAAGGTTTTGATCCTCCCGCTTAAGTTATGATACACAAAATGTATCAGGTATCAGAGCTAAGATGCGCAGGGCCCCTCAGGACTCAATTCCTGAGATTTCCTTCGAGATGTCTGGTGAGTGTCAGCTGTCCCATCGGATCATGCGTGTAAGCCACATCATAGTATCGACTTATTCTAAAACATCCTAGATGCTGTTGATACCTCTCTTGATCCAGAGGTGAGGGGTATTCACACGGGTTGATGATATTTAGCTTTATGATAGAAAGTGGTTGTGGTCAGCGAAGAGATAATGAGGATATGGTAATATGTTGAAGGTGGTGGGTCAGAGTGAATATAGCTGGTGATGAGTTAGAGGAGTTTGACTGTGTACCTCGTGCACAAAAACAAGATAATCGTGTTTCATCTTCGCTGGTTGCGTTACATATACATTACAAGCTTCAGAGGGAATTATCTGAGCAGAAAGTGTTTAACATAAATACCATAATTTTGGGGCATGTCACACCGTTTCTGAGATTTGGATTTACAAATTTTCTACTGGAATTTTTGTTAGTGCTAGTGCTCTTTTGGAAATCATTGTCTTCTCTCATTTGTGGTGACTAACAAGATGTTCTTGTCTCAATAGTGCTGCCTCACACTTGCAAGATGTTGTTGTCTCAACAGTGCTGCCTCACACTTGCAAGATGATGTTGTCTCAACAGTGCTGCCTCACACTAGCATGATGTTGTTGTCTCAATAGTGCTGCCTCACACTAGCATGATGTTGTTGTCTCAATAGTGCTGCCTCACACTAGCATGATGTTGTTGTCTCAATAGTGCTGCCTCACACTAGCATGATGTTGTTGTCTCAATAGTGCTGCCTCACACTAGCAAGATGCTGTTGTCTCAATAGTGCTGCCTCACACTAGCAAGATGTTGTTGTCTCAATAATGCTGCCTCACAC
>BEGY01000044.1:32727-47910 GCA_002335675.1 Chlamydomonas eustigma | reverse complement strand
TATTTACAATTTTTCTACTGGGATTTTTCTAGGTGCTGGTGCTTGCATGATGTTGTTGTATCAATAGTGCTGCCTCACACTACTTGCATGATGTTGCTGTCTCAATAGTGCTGCCTCACACTACTAGCAACATGTTGCTGTATCAATAGTGCTGCCTCACACTACTTGCATGATGTTGTTGTATCAATAGTGCTGCCTCACACTACTTGCATGATGTTGTTGTATCAATAGTGCTGCCTCACACTACTTGCATGATGTTGTTGTCTCAATAGTGCTGCCTCACACTACTTGCATGATGTTGTTGTATCAATAGTGCTGCCTCACACTACTTGCATGATGTTGCTGTCTCAATAGTGCTGCCTCACACTACTTGCATGATGTTGCTGTCTCAATAGTGCTACCTCACACTAGCATGATGTTGTTGTCTCAATAGTGCTGCCTCACACTACTTGCATGATGTTGCTGTCTCAATAGTGCTACCTCACACTAGCATGATGTTGTTGTATCCTTAAACCCTAAGCCCTGACTTTTGCACAAGGTGATATTTCATCTTGGTCAAAGTCAAGAAATGTGCAGTAGACGGTGGATGCTTGTCAGTTGGTTGTATGGGTGACTGCTGAATGTAATGTTCTTTACTACTCTGGCTGCTTACAGGACTGGGGGGGCCTTATTCTGCTAGTAGCAGCGGTGATGTTGGTGCTGCAGGTTAGACTGGATGATGAGTATTATTCATGTTTACTTCCTACTAGTGGGACTCTTAATGCAAAGCACTGAATGTGAGAGGTCATCCAGCTCTGTTTTTTGATCTATGATCTTTGCTACTGGTGACTGTTTTTAGTCAAGAGTCTTTCTGTCTCGTGAGGTGCCTCTGGGCGCTACCTCAAAGCATTCTTATAGTGTGCAAATGTTTATTTGTCATTTCTAGAGGCGAGGCAACAAGTGCAAGAGTTCTGGATATCGCTTCAGAAGGCTTGTGTGAAGGATGGCTTTTTGCAATTAAGGAAAGGAGACTACTTCTTGGGCTCCCCTATGAAGGGACATCGCATTTTGATGAGAGAGAGTTATGAGTCCATTCTTCAGCGCATTGATGAATTACTAGACAAGGGCCTGCGTCGCTTCTTGATAACAGGTTTGTAGGAATTGTATTTTTTTCTTACCCAATTTAATTCAACCTTACATGTTTGTTGCCATGATCTCCATTGGCCAGGGACGCCTGGGATTGGCAAGTCGTTCTTCATGTTCCCACTGATGCATTGGCTACTTCTGAAGAAAGGAGTGAAAAGGATTGTGTTGGAAATTGAAGACCTGCGCTATTACTTCTGTGTTGGTGAATCTGTGATCAGTGGAGGCGCACAGGCCTTTGAAGGTGTTCTTGGAGACGAAGAGACTTGGTGAGTAGGTACTTAAAGTGTGATATAATCATGCAACTCCACATGTGTCACCCAGAAACAATTCGTTTTCTCAGGTGGATCGTGGACAAAGCGAAAGGCAGAGAACGCGAAGCTTATACAGTTCTCCTGTCATCTCCTTCTCAAGAGCGCTGCAAGGAGTTCCTTAAACTGATGGGCTGCACAACTCTGTTCATGCCAGTGTGGTCCAAAGAAGAAATTGAGAAATGCAGGTGTGCTTGTCTAAATTTGTATTATCTTTTGTACCAGCCAGAGAGCTTGAATCTTTATAAGCGTTATTACATAATGTAGGGTACAGCTTTTTTCACATCTCAACGCCGAGGCTGTTTCAGACCTGTATGAAAAGTGGGGTGGGGTTCCTCGCTTCGTTCTTGAGAAGGTAGGCCTCGCTGTAACCTTTTGAGTATTTACATGAAGCAAGCCTAGATTTATAGATACTTAATTTTGCGTAATGTTTGTCCTTCAACTTGTAAACAAATCTAACTGATCTTGCTTCACTCTAGGCAAATGATATACCGTCACAACACCAGCTGGAGGGATCCATCAGGGGGTGTAGCTGGATGGATTTGATGACCTGTACTTGTAGTACATCCGATGCAAAAGACGCCAGCCACATGGCCTTGCATCTTCATGTGAAACCTGATTCAGGGTGCCAAAAATACTTCATGGCCATTGCATCTTCATATGTCAAAAGCGAATTAGTTAGGATGGGACATGAGACGAGCTCCTCACAGCTTGAAAATTACTTTGAGTGGTGTATGTCAAGCCCTGTGACAAGGGAAATGGCTGGAATATTCTCTGAGGCCCTCGCTCACAAAAGCCTTCAGAGAGGTTAAAACTTCAAGGTTCACAAAAGCCTTTGAACAGTTGTTGGCATTGCAACTATTGTATTTGGAGTTCATTGTGCTCTGAATCTACAAATGTATGGGCTTTTGTGCATGAAAGCATATGCCTTTTGTCATGTGTTAACTTTTGCATGCTGCATGAGGAAAAAGGAAAGGTGTACAATATTGAGGCTTTAAGTTTGAATAGCTCAAAGAAAGTCATGGATTTTGATAACCGCAGATAGGTGTGTGCGACAGCTTTGTATGGACTGTGCTTCCCGCTCATAAGGGATAATGTCGCGGTCATTGATGATTCCTTGTCTCTGCCTAGTTTAGGGGAGTTTGCTCCAAATTACTGTAGGACTCCTAAAAAACACCGAGGCAAGTCTCAGTTGCTCGTGTTACCTCCTAGGACCTATATGATGATAAAGAAATGTTTCACACCTTCAAACATCATGTTGGAGGAGGTGTCCCAGCTGAGCTTGAACAGTGGACCGTACTCGAGGTGCCAATTAGGATGCCACCACTAGAATGAGATGAGAAACATAAAATATCAGGGTGGCTGGAGGTTCATCTGCTGCTGACTTCAACTACTCATGAGACTGAATGATGAGGACGGTCATGTCGTTATTGACCTACAGCACTGCCTGCAACAGCTGAACAATCATTCAAAGTTGATAGGCGAGGAAGCAGTACTGCTGCTCCATCTGATCCCTGGAAGGGGGGCAGGATCATTTGCATCAGCAGCAACTGCTTACTTATTATTACTTGTTTTTGGCACTTCCAACCTTTAGTTAATAAATCAAGAGCTGCACGTCATAATGAAGTGTCGAAGGACTAAATAGCAGCTTGCGACACAGTTTTGATAATGCTATCCGTTCGTTCAATCTGTGTAGAGGTGACCTTGACTGCTGTATATGCAGCTTGGGTATTGCTTTCCTTGCTAGCTGTAAAGCCTCGACATCACTTCAGCGCACTATTTTTTCACTTCTCATTTGATATTTTATTAGCTCGGATGCAATATCGCTTTAAAGATTACCCAGGAGCAAATATAATGGCGTGGAATACCTTATTAGGCATAATCATAAATCCTTGCCCTATCCTTCATCAAATAGTGATCAACATTGCCGGTGCTTGAGCTTTGCAGCGCATTTCATCCTCAGCAATGCTGATTACATTATTATTGGTGTCTTGGTTGTGCGCACAGGCAGCACACTAAGCAGCAGATTGCAGCACCGGCACAACCTGGCCATTGCATAATCACTTCTGTCTCTGACTCAAAGCTTGATTGCATTATCTTTCGTATTTCGGACAGATGCAAGGAACTCCCAGTCCTCTTGGCTGAGTTTGTCCACTACCTGCTCACACAAAACAATGCAGAAGTGTAATGTTGGGTTAAGAGGTCAATCAACTTCAATGACGAGCCCAACGGATGTATTGTACGGATGAAGTGCGTTTACGTGTAACTAATTTAAAAAGATGAAATAAGCGACGCTGCTGTCATTAGTGGCAGCCGCAGGTCATGCCATGGCCAGATTGATATTGTATGGGTCGAACCCTTATCATGCACATTACACTTCATCAGAACATTATAAGTAGAGCTCACATCTTGTCCTTACCTTGCAGTAAAAAGGAAGCTCAGGCGCAGCAGGAGAAAGATGTTGATGATCCAGTGGCCTACGCTGTATCAAGCTCTCAGACTGGATCTTCCTGAACATGGCTGAGAAGGCAGCCTTGATCTCTGGAGGTGGCTCTTGGTCATCTTCATCAGCTGCTGCTGCACCCTCCTCCACATGAGCTGGCAGCAGGTCCTGGAAATAGGGTTGAGAAGATAATATGTAAGCGTCAATCATTTTAAACTTTCTGATGAGATGATAAAGTGTTAGACTATGCAAAGGACCTTCTACTTGGTTTCTACCTTGTACCCTTACCTTGTACCCTCTAGCAATATCTTCAAAATTTACGAAATGAGCAAGTCAGGACTTCATATCTTCAACAGGTATTGAGTGCATTATCAACAAAAAATTGCACCAATTGGGATGCTAGAAAATGATTGTGGGTTTCAGCATGAAAGGGTGAATGATAATTCTCACAGAATCGGTGAGTCCATGCATGAGCTCTATGGCCTTGACTCTCTCTCCAAGCACTTCAGCATAGCGACTGGCACGTCGCATATCATCTTTGTAGGACAGCAGCTGAGACTCTGGAACTCTGCTAATCAGATTAAGCATGTCATTAAAACCTTCAGAGACGTTGTCGCTGGATTTAGCAGCAAGAAATCCAGTAGATCCTAATTCCAGATCTACTTTAACGGACTTAGATCCAGGAAATCCTCCCTGGCATCTGAAAAGCACTTCAGCTGCTTTGGTGGCTGCGGCTGGTCCCCTGCGCCTTGACTTGAATGGGTCTTTCTTTGCCTCCAAGAGGGAAAGTCGAAAAGCCTCATCATCCAGGGCATGAAGAAAAGAGGGTGAATTTGGGGGGCTGTAAGGGAGGTTGAGCTTGCGCTTATTCTCTGCAGCAGCTGCCTGGTACGCCATAGCTGGTGTGATATGCTTTCCAGCCTCCAAAGCTGCAGTCACTGCAGGATGAGTTGGGGGGCCTGCCTCTCTAGGTATATCCTGTATAACAAACATGCCTGAAAGTTATGACATTTACACAAATCAACGCATACCATGCCCCCCCTCACTCACGTGAATGTTCTGCAAATGCTCAAAGAGGCTGCTGAAAGGCGGTACAGGATTCACGAACAGCTGTCCCTCAGGTGGCATGGGTGGTGGCACTCCATCTCTGCCGCCACCAGGCAAGCCTGCTGCTTCTGCTTGTGCATTAGTCAGTCTACCCTCCTGACAGCAGCAGCAGCATGATGGAATGCGGCCAATTTAATGCAAAAGGATATTCTGCATGTCCACCAAATTATGCCCTCTGCACAATCTGAACCATATACTGCCTTCGAAGATCCATGAGAACATGCCTTTGGATAGCACCTATCTGCCATCGATAGCCTCTCAACCCCAATGAGCTCAAAGCCCTCAAGTAAGCACAGCAGTAGGTCAGTAGGACAGCAGGGCAACCACACAGGTGAATTATATTTTACCTGAAGCAACATCCAGATAACATGAGGAGGGTGGATGTTAGAAGTATGGATGTAGGCCAGGGAGGCCATGGCAGCACGACCCCCTAACTCCTGCAGTCTTCGCAGCCCAGCTTCATCACGGCGGCAGGCCAAGGCTTCCTCCAGTCCATCCGTCAACATGGACAGCTACAGTACGATGAGCGGAGCAGGAGAGAGAGATGAGGGAGGAGAGGTAGTAGAGAGTGAGATAACCACACATCATCGGTTTGAGTGTACTGCTCTGATTACACCTTGACTCGAGAATCTGTTTATGGACAGAAGAAGCTTTGAGAGCATGTCATACTAAGAGGCTACTTGAAACAAAGCAAGTACATCAGCAGGCATTACGAGTCAAGGCAAGTAGAGCCGAAGCTTTAATTCAATGAATGCTGCGGCTTAAGATATTGTAAATTCTAGTTGTGACTTGCTCCACATCCACGCACCAGTGCAGTATCTTCAGGTCTAGGTGTCCCAGAGATGGGGTATTCCACCATGTCCTCAGGATATTGAATGCTGTCCATAAGGGATGCATCAAACCTGCACAAGCAATCCAAAACTGTCATCAACTTCAAGCGTGCTTGGAAGAGGTTTATGTGTGACTTCCAGAAGGAAGGAATAAGATGATCATAAAGAATACAAATAGCTTGGAAGAGGTTTATGTGTGACTTCTAGAAGGAAGGAAGATGCTCATAAAGAATACAAATAGCTTGGAAGAGGTTTATGTGTGACTTCTAGAAGGAAGGAAGATGCTCATAAAGAATACAAATAGCTTGGAAGAGGTTTATGTGTGACTTCTAGAAGGAAGGAAGATGCTCATAAAGAATACAAGCAGCTTGGTGGTTTCTGTTTGATTTCTAGAAGGAAGGAAGAGGTATCAATGGAGAAAAAAGGCAGCAGAGTCTACCCTCTTTTACCTACAGAAGTGTCATACGATTCATTCCCGAAAGAAAAACTTACCATTCTTTGAAGTCTCCTTCTAAGAGATCTGGGGGAACCTCAGTTGGGTACTTGCTGAATATATCATTTTCAGCAGACGGAGACGCATCCACATCCATATCAACAGAATGACCTACCAACTGTGATGCTGCTTGGGCTGTAGGGGGCATCAGTGCGCCATGTGGCCTGCAATCATCACGGCTTCAAAGAGACTAGTGGTGGGTAGGATATGGTGATGTGTATTTCAACCCAATAAGCTTCAGAGCATTGCATGGAGCTCATTTATTCGTGGAGTTAATTAGTGCACTGTCTTGATGAACCTTCCTAAGCAGAATTGATCAATTCCAGCCCTGGAGCAGCCAGATTCATGTTCTTAATGTGAGTTGATACCACAATGGCTTTGCAGCAAATCAATAGGCAGTACTAAATTCAGCTAAGGAAGTCATGTCACCTTATTTGACTCTTGCTGAGATGCAAGGCGGAGTCTCCATGATTAGGGTTCTTCTCAGTACCATAATGTGGCAAATAGCTGGTTGGCTGGTGACAGAGGACAGTGTCGTGAGAGCATGTCCTCATTGAAGGTGGGACTGAGGCATCATAGACTGCTGTAGGAGCTTTTGAGTGACCCATGGCCACATGCCTAACCACATTCTCCCTGTACCCCTTGGCTGCAGCAGCCACTGCAGTACAGATCTGTTCTGATGATCCTCCCTTGGTGGCCTCGGCGATTGCCACCTGGATGGTTTGCAGTACTGCAGTATTTGCAATATTTCTGGCTGGTACAATGTTCTTTTATGGTCACGAACAACCTGCTATGTAAAACATGAAATCTTTTAGAATACAAGCCCACTAAGAAGCTTGAGTTTCACCTGTAGAGCCACAAGGTCCGCCTCATCTTTCTCCTCACAGAAGCCAAGTTCTTGCTCCATCTTATCCAGATCTGAACTCCCCCGCCTGCTCCCTCCCTCAGCCAGCCTGCGCTGATGCTGAGTCATCCTCCTATAGGCGCTGTGGAGCACTACGTGGAATGGTACCTTGGCAGCATGCATGTGGTCTAATTGCAATTCATTCTTCATCTGTGAAACTTTGTCATCTGTCTTCCTGGCTGCTGAGGGTTGCATCATATTCTCTGCTGCACAAGCGGCAGCCTCCTTCTGATCATCCATGATAGCTGCATCCATCCCCTGCATCAGCTCCTGAGTCAGCAGATGACGTCACAGCAAAATCTTTAAACTCTTTTCATACTAAGTTCCAGATTGTTCACCGCATACAAAGCGCAGGCCTTAATAAGGAATCAGCAACACAGGTCTATTAGCTTCGGGCTTTTTGGACAGACTACTCTATGTTTGTTATAAAATCACAAGCACAAACTCAAATCTTAGGCTCTGCTTAGTCACACCTTCAAATCTTCATCTACCTCCACATCGTTTGAGGATTTAAATGAATTGACCATCCCTGACTGCTCCCCATCTCCAAACATCTCAGGATTTTCACTAGCGGACTGTTGTTCATGAAGTCCTTCTTGGCAGTCTGCATGAGTGCAAGTATGTTTCAGGCTGAACTGTGAAATGTTTGTATAATCACTTACGCTAGATACAAATCATGGATATTTAACAGTAATGCTAGGAGTAGGTATGAAGCTTGGTCCTTTCATGATAAGGCGGTGCTGCCTGCAAACATGCAATTAACACAACCACTGCTGCAGCGGCGGCAGCTCCTACAGCGTACCTGCTACTGCCGTTGCTTGCCCTAGCACCGGCGGCTCTGGTGCTAGAAGACCCAAGCCAGTGTCGTAGTCCTTCAACAGGTGCCTAAACTCCTGCAGCCTCCCAGCAGGATGCCTCCCTGTACCATCTCCATGTAAAATCTTAAGCAGGATCCTCCTCTCCTTCAGATGACTTCCCAATATGACACGGTTGCGCTTCACATCACAAAGTGATACAGTGTTAAGCATGAGTCTCATCACATGATCACAAACAGTTGACATGTTTTGTGATACAGTGTAAAGCATGCGCATCATCACATGATCACAAACAGGCATCACATGTGATCCACTGCAAATGAGGAGCAAGGAGAAAAGCACACTATTCAGTACAAAGCTTTAGTATCTACTTCTTCTTTAGTAGGATGTCACTTCCTGAAGCATGAGAGTCAGCCAAGGAGCAAGTCAATGCAGAGGACAAAATGATGTTGGTACGAATGAATTTCCTTTGTCGCTCAAACTGTGCGCCAACTTACCAGCCTGTGTTCATAGATATAAGGATCCTTTCCCCTCTTGTTGGAGGCTGGCGGTGCAGACGTTGGAATCCCAACATGTCTGTCTGCTGAAATCTCTTTTACCCCTGCTGCTGCTGCCGGCCCGCCTCCTGCCTCTGCTAAGTGAATAACTGGTGAGGGTAGTGGCATTGACTGAATGGCTGGATCTCTGAAACCAAACTCATCATCTGAGGATGACTCCTCTGCTATCTCACAAGCAGCCTGCTTTCAGCAATTCATGTCAAAGATTGTTCCTCTAGGCTCTTTAGTCTTAAAAAGTATGAGTCAAAAGTTCTGCCGAGCTTGAGAAGTTGACATGAGAATCCAATCGGACAACTTACAACTTACAACTTACAACTTACAAGAGCATTGCAAAATAAGGAGCGATCAAATGATGATGAGTACAAAGCATTCATCGCTCAAAATTCAAAGGTAGTCAGGACAATTTATTTGCATGAATGCCCAATTAATGGGTACAGTCTTGCTTGCACTGCTTGCAATATGCAATAGTTTTGAGCACCTGATACACAGCCTCTTTTGTCATTGTCTTTTCTGCCTCTTCCCACTGCTCATAAGCTGTGTTAGAAGTCATCTTCAAAAGGGCCTGTTCATCAAAACTTTGACCCCGCCCAAGAAAAGAGCAGTAAAGGCTGTTCAGTCCTTTTTTTGGCTATGTCATGAACATTGAAGGACAGCCATCATCATCATGACTAGAAGGTGCAGAGATCATGAATCAGGTTGACACTTGATCTCACGAGTTTCATCAAGCAAAGCAATAAGGTATACAACATGACATAATGCAGATCTGCGTCAACATATCCAGCTGCACTCACTTTTCCGCCTCCAAGCGTTGCAGCAGTTTTGGATTGTGAGCCAAGCGCTCTGCTAGCAGTTGAAGAGCAGAGGAGCTACTTGACATCATGCCCAGCTGTCCAGAGGTCTCACTCCTACATGCTGGGTTCATCAATTCTTTATTAGAAGATCCAGCCAGTATTGGGCTGATAAAATCCTGTAGTTTGCATTTCTTCACCTTCCTCCCTTCTATCCACTCATCATCCCAATAGCCTACATTTACAAAACAATGTATCTGAACTCCATAGCCTGTCTGCTCAATTTTTAGGGACATGCTCTTAACTCATGAAAAAGCTCTTGAACATTTTCTGAGCTACCTTAAAAGCCCAAAAGAGTGGTTAAAGAATAAAAAAGTAGCAATTGCAAAATTGTGAAATGTTGCAACTAGATAGACATGAGTTGCACTAAACCTTCAGGCGCTTCAGCCTTGGACTTCCTGAACTGTTCTTTCATCCAATTGCGAAGGGTCTGATCAGCTTCTTCTTCAGCACTGCTCTCCAAAATAACCATCAGCAAGTCCTGATGACATGAGAGAGGCTCGTTCAGTAAATAACTTGGGCTGACCTCTCAGTAACACTCCCAGGATTCCCAACGCTATACATGATCATCATCATGTTCACATATTTCAGCTGTCGACATGGTGCCTGCTGATCTTATACTTTCCACTTTCACTCCAACTTTCAGTAAAAGCGCAAATAATTGCACTTGTTTAATCAAGCATAGAAATTGAGATACCAATGAATCCATCACACATTTTATACCCTGCACACATATATATAGGCATACCCTCCACTCTGGGGCGTCAGTGTCACTGCCCCCTCCCATCAGCACAAACTCGTAAGGGTCTCGAGACAGTTTATCAGGAGGGTGGCCTCCCTCTCGGCGTCTGATCGCATCGTCCCGCGTGATCACTCGCCTGAATGCCCAAAGAAGAAAGACAGCTATCAAGGGCTAATTCTGAAGCAGTTTTGCTACAACAATACTCCCTATCAAGGGCTAATTCTGAAGCAGTTTTGCTACAACAATACTCCCTATCAGGGTTGCACTGTCCTGCCTATCAAGGTTGTACGACTGTCCTGCCTATCAAGGTTGCACTGTCCTGCCTATCAAGGTTGTACTGTCCTGCCTATCAAGGTTGCACTGTCCTGCCTATCAAGGTTGCACTGTCCTGCCTATCAAGGTTGCACTGTCCTGCCTAGCAAGGTTGCACTGTCCTGCCTATCAAGGTTGCACTGTCCTGCCTAGCAAGGTTGCACTGTCCTGCCTATCAAGGTTGTACTGTCCTGCCTATCAAGGTTGCACTGTCCTGCCTAGCAAGGTTGCACTGTCCTGCCTATCAAGGTTATACTGTCCTGCCTATCAAGGTTGCACTGTCCTGCCTATCAAGGTTGCACTGTCCTGCCTAGTTCTCATGAACATGTTCTCACATTAGTTCTCATGAACAAACGAAGAAATTTGAACAGAAAATAGGCAAAAATGTTGCCCCTTTGGGCTATCGTACCTCTCTCCCAAAAGAAAGACACCTTCTATGGGGTTCTGAGTTCGACCTTGTGCCTCATATCTGTACAACATTGCAAGGAGAGACATTGGGTTCATAATTTTAGAAGCACTATGAGGCTGTAGTACTGACCAACAGGATTCTGTAAAGAATCAGTGCAGGCAAGCTGTGGTGACGCTATCTAAGTCCCACAAGTGACAGCGCTAGCGTGAGGCCAGCTCTAATACAACCGCACTCATCTGAATCCTCACACAGCAATTGGCCTGTTCTGCCTCAAGTAAGGTTGAAAATTGTGGGTTTTGTCTCACCGCACAAGAACGCCAGCAGGAACCCCTTCTGGTGTTGGTCGGAAGTCACTACAAGTGCCTGTCCGTTTGTCAACAATCAGGGTAAGAAGAAGAATGTGACATCAACGACAGCTATGCATGGTAGTAACAAGCACTTCTAACAGATTTTAAAAACCAATGCTGTTAAGGCTTTTGAAAATACTAGAGGCGTTGAGGGCAGGTCACATCATATTTTGAATGCCTGACCTCCATCTTCATCTTCAGATGCCAAGTAATCTGAAACCTCCTCATCTGTACCATAGTACTCATTTAGAACTGTTTGCCACACTAGATCCTGCTGAAACAAGATATAACATTATATAGAATTCCACGAGAGCCTAACTGCTGTCAAAAAACAAGGCATTTTCATACATCTTAGATCCACACTTGCGTGGAAAATTCATGTCGATCAAAATGAGTTGTAACAGTGGTAGGGATTGTTACAGGGCAGCAGAACAGGCTCTTGAAGTCTCTACCTCTCTCACAGGTTTTACCTGCTGAAACTGTTCACTGCACTGCTCCTCATCTTCCTCTTCACTGTCAGAGAAGAAATCATCACCACTCAAGATCTCTGGCTCGCTGTCACAGTAATCCACACTTTCAATCTGGGTGGTAGAAATAATTGATGGTCCAACATCTGCAGCTGCAAGTGTGCTGTGCTGAGGGGTCATTGTCCTGTTCTGAAACTCAACAACCTCAGGAGCTCCATTAAGGGCTACAGTCCCACCCGAAGTAGGAATGCAAGCAACGGCAAATGCAGCCTTGATGCTGTTATTGATCCTTTCATTGTGACCCACAGAAATATCACTTATTTCATCACATGTTGACTGTTTCCCGTCATGAGCAAAGCTACAGGAAGCCTCAGGAAGGCTGTCCCCAGCGGCGGAGGCTGAAGCAACTGCTGCTGAGCCTTGCAAGAAGGTCTTGCGCTTGAAGTCGTCTGCTACATTGGCACCAAGCTGTGTGTGAGCCTTAGCAGAGCCTGCTGCAGCTGCAGGGTGCCTTTGGCCCTTCCTGCTGTGATTTAGCTTGATCAAAATGTGAGATGGCGGGGGCGGAGGAGTCTCCTCTTGAAAATTCAAGCGCGCTGTACTGTTATGATGACAGTAACAGAAAGAAAATTTTGCTTTAAAGACTGGGAGCAACCCCTTCTACAAGAGTCTCAAGAGAATCTTTCTAACCATATCTTAGGTACCAAAGTTGTTAGAGCAAAGTGCATTTAAGTGGGGAGTCTATGTATTCAGCCATGCTTGTTGCATCTACAACTATCAATGATCTGTACTACAAAAAAAGCAAACTTGGAAAATTGCTGCTTTTCACTCCCAGGGGGGTCTCTCACCATCCATGAAGGTGCCAGGCTGCCTGATCATAGACACGTGCTGCTTCCCCTTCCTCTTCGAAATACCCCAAGAAGACTAGGGTGCCTCCTGAAGCCCGTATATTTGCCTTCCATTTACTCATTGCCTTGCTCCAACTCACTCCCCTGTAGGTACTCGCTCCTTTGCTGAAACATGATCCTGTTGCCATAGACTTGTTCAGTGCCCTAAAGCTGGCCATTAGGTCAGTCCAAGAGGTTGCATCCACTTCAGCCAGTTCAGACTCTGACAGCAGATTATTGTTGTTGGGCCGACCCAGCTTGCGCAAGATCCTGTACGAGTAAAATGATCATGGGTAGATTTTTTCATTGTGATTGATGGAAGTAATCTCCTGCTGACAGGTATGTGCTAAAAATTTACAGTGGATCTCAAGATCATGATGGGCACCCACTTGTCAGCAGCCTTTCCAGCCTCCTGTTCAGAGGTATAATAGCCCCCTGACAGTCCTGTGAGATGTTTGTAGTCATTAGGCAACTGTTCTCTCTCCGCTGACTTTAGGTTATGTATAAGAGCCTGGAATTTACGAATAGACGCCTTGTACGTATATCCAACCATCAAATCAAGTAGCAGACAACAATGATCGATTTCTTTCTAGGATGTAGAGAATTTTCACCGCCGTTATATGGTCGGATTTAAAATCTGGCTAACCGTTATTTTTACTGAGCACTTAATCTCGTCTGAATATGCATAATGTCTCTATTGCGTCGCAACCAGGGAAAAATAAGAAAGCCTCGACATAATCGAGATACCAAGGAGAGCATGCTGTATCTGTTCCGGACCTACTGCGGCCTCCTTCTCCTTCATCTTTGCATCTTGTACCTAATAAACAAATATACATCAAGTTTAAGAAAATCGTGTCGGGATTTGGGAACTCAAATGTCGTGAAGCTAATGATGCCATACAGTGAGCAGGTTCTCTGCTTGTGACACCAGACGAAAATTCAGCAGCAGTGCACACCTGGTGAACTGTCAGTAGTTACAAGGAAGATTTCAAAACTTATTACCTGCTGTTCCCCAATGTGTGGCCTGGCTCTTGCCTCCTTGATCAACTGCAATTGTTAGGGTGTCAAAATCAGCCATCAGGGCTGGCCAGCCGCATGACAAGTATACCAGGGTGTGCGGCCCACCACCTGCCAAATCTTGTACCCACCATTTGCTGGAAGTTTCTTTTGGGCCACCATACCTATCACTGCTAAGATGACTATAAAGTACATCGTCTTCCACAGGTCCTCTTGCATCAACCCAAGTGCCTGATGGAATACCTGCACCAATAACATACATGCTAGAAGATCTAGAAGATCAGCAATATTATTACTTGAGGGGTGCCGCTACTGGTGGAGGCTAGCAATATTTCCCAAGAATTAATACAAATATAGTCCATGTAGAAGTTGTACCCTAACGAGGTACCTCAAATTTATCCACTCCAAGAGGATCTCCAGTTTGTACCTTCATCCACTGCCTCATAGCTTTTGTAGTCATTCCCAATAGATAACAAGGCCTTGAGTAAAGCAGGCTCCAAACCCTTCCTAGGTGGATCTACAATCACTACATCTGATCCTGCCAGGAAGGTGTGAGGATCTGACCCAGCAGCAGCGACTGTGTACTCAATCACTACAGCAGGAGAATAATGTTGAGGATCAACAGGCTGTAGTGCCGTGTCAACCATTTGGGATGTGGAGTAGTTATTATATAATTGTGATGATGATTCAAGCTTGGCTTCCTCCTCAATTTTCATCATGTCAAGAAGCCTTGACCTGCTCTTGATGAAAGGTGGTTGAGCATGAGGGTTTATCTCTATGCACCTGCATTGTCAAAGAGCTGAGAGGTCAATTTTCATATCATGATAACTATGACATGTAAAGATTCGTAGGAAAAAAGGCAATCTTTCAGCTCCAAGGATTTTTAACATGATGATGTACTTTTTTTAAATTATTGTGAACATTGATTGAGTCATTGCACCTGAGTGACGAAGGCCGCCTTTGCTGAACACTCCAGCTTTTGAAACCAACTTTCTCAAATGTGTTAATGTCACTGGAGTCAGGCATGTACTGCTGCCTATGCTCTGTAACACCTGAGGTGACAGCTGCAGAAGCAGCAGCAACAGTGTTGGCGGCAAAGAGGGAGAGACCTATGGCACCTACTCCAGCATGCAGCTCCACCACTCTCGAACACATAGGTACATGCTGCTGTATTCTGGCGACAGCTGCTTGGAAGGCTCCATAATTAGCTTGGACAAAGGAGCCTGTGCAGTGCACAGCCAGGAGAGGTTATGAAGCTGCAGAGCACAACCAGGAGAGGTTATGAAGCTGCAGAGCACAACCAGGAGAGGTAATGAAGCTGCAGAGCACAACCAGGAGAGGTAATGAAGCTGCAGAGCACAACCAGGAGAGGTAATGAAGCTGCAGAGCACAACCAGGAGAGGTAATGAAGCTGCAGAGCACAACCAGGAGAGGTTATGAAGCTGCAGAGCACAACCAGGAGAGGTATGAAGCTGCAGAGCACAACCAGGAGAGGTAATGAAGCTGCAGAGCACAACCAGGAGAGGGTAATGAAGCTGCAGAGCACAACCAGGGAGAGGTAATGAAGCTGCAG
>BEGY01000044.1:22710-32710 GCA_002335675.1 Chlamydomonas eustigma | reverse complement strand
ACCCAGGCACAGCTACTTCTGCCTATTACCTGGACCCAGGCACAGCTACTTCTGCCTATTACCTGGACCCAGGCACAGCTACTTCTGCCTATTACCTGGACCCAGCTTCTGCCTATTACCTGGACCCAGCTTCTGCCTATTACCTGGACCCAGGCACAGCTACTTCTGCCTATTACCTGGACCCAGCTTCTGCCTATTACCTGGACCCAGGCACACACGTGTCCCTCCAAAATCTTGCCACACATCAGCTTCTCCATGTAGAAGTTTCCAACCACCATCTCCCAGCACAGCATTTGAATCCACTGTTGGGTGCCTATTGATCCAGATGCTGTGGATCAGAGGACGAGCTGTGGTTGTTGCTCTGTCAGTGTCAGGCCTGGATCCACCAGATCTCGATCCACCAGATCTCGTCCTCCCATGAGCCCACAAGGCCGCGGCCAGATGTACAGCAGCTATGTGACCAGGATCACCATCACCGCAGGAGTTGACAACCAGCACTACCTGAAAATGTCACAGGACAGTTATACTTGACCAAGTACATGGTATTACATATACTTGACCAAGTACATGGTATTACATATACTTGACCAAGTACATGGTATTACATACTTGACCAAGTACATGGTATTACATATACTTGACCAAGTACATGGTATTACATATACTTGACCAAGTACATGGTATTACATATACTTCCTTCTATTGTAGAGGGGATAGCAGTTTATAGAGCTAACTCTACTTATGACAGGCAATCTCAGCATAATGGCCTGGTTTGGCTGCAATGGATCACATCTCCTTCCTACACTTTTCTGTTTAAAATTTCAACAGGGATCCCTCCAGTAGCCTGGGACTCAATCAATGCTCTTACAGACTATATACGCCATACTACCTACCAGATCATATGGCCCTGATTATGTGGCCCTACTGGTACCTGAACCCCCGCCCCGTGAATGTCCTCCTCTGCCCTAAACCCTGATTCAGGGCTCCCCACTGCTGTCAACTGTAGGTACCTAAGCACCCCAGACCCTGAGGCCTCGTCAAAGGGAGCAGTCTTCAACTGCAGTATCAACTACAGGGCATAAGAACAACAATGGTGCAGGCCGCGATTATGAATGGAGTAAGCAGTCTTGTACATTACAGCACCTACAAGCAATGGAGTAAACAGTCTTGTACATTACAGCACCTACAAGCAATGGAGTAAGCAGTCTTGTACATTACAGCACCTACAAGCAATGGAGTAAACAGTCTTGTACATTACAGCACCTACAAGCAATGGAGTAAACAGTCTTGTACATTACAGCACCTACAAGCAATGGAGTAAACAGTCTTGTACATTGCAGCACCTACAAGCAATGGAGTAAACAGTCTTGTACATTACAGCACCTACAAGCAATGGAGTAAACAGTCTTGTACATTACAGCACCTACAAGCAATGGAGTAAACAGTCTTGTACATTACAGCACCTACAAGCAATGGATGATGCTCTTTGGTAAAATTAAGGCTTCAAGTGAATGCATTTGGCAGATTGCAAATGAATAATAATACAGGTCCCCACGTCCTTCTTGACTGCTCCTTCTGCGCACAACATTTCAGAGAATGACAACCTTCAGGTCGAGCTGGATCGTGGATTTAGACCTCCACTACTTTATAGGGAGCCTCAGTGCCACACCTGCTTGACAAGATGCGCAGCCTGGTTGATGCGTGGATGGTGAATGCGGCATCCAGGCACTATGTCCACAACCTTGTGAGAGCCTCGCTTGTAGAGTCCAATGAGGGGTCTTCCAGGCGTCCCTCTCACAGCTAGTTTGGCTCGACACCTCCAGCCATGCAGGGGACCTGAGGTCTACACATCCAACACCAGGGTTTAAGGTTTAGGGTTTCCCCATCCAACACCAGGGCAGTGATGGAGAATGAAAAACTTAGCCAATTTTCAAGCATAAATATCAAAGATGTGTGAACCAGACTACAGCAGATGAGCTAGAAAGGAAGGTTATCTTGAGGCCTTCATGTTGTTGAATGATGTCATGAGTTGCAAGGTCAGCTGATATTCCCACCATATCAGCATCCTATTACTTCAGATATTCAGCATGTCCTACATGTCCCCACCATATCAGCATCCTATTATTTCAGATATTCAGCTCATGTCCCCACCATATCAGCATCCTATTACTTTGGATATTCAGCATATTCCCACCAGTTTCAGCTCTTGAACCCCTCTCTCTTTGAAGAACTCTTGCGCCTCAAGGAACTGAGGCGGCTGTTGCAGCCCGTCTTTAAGGCTGCAACCGGAACACTCATGGATATGAAAGCATTGAAGCTCTCCTAGGTGTTTAGTCCCTGAAGCAACAGGCATACTGGTGCAAGATTTTGCATAAGATGTAGGGACATTCGATTTGTGAGAAGTGCTTGGCTTTGACTTGTTGATAGGCTTTCCAGAAACGTATTTCTTGGAAATGACACTTTTTGGCCTCTCTTTTCTTTGTTGGCTTGATTGGGATAACTTGGAATCATCAGGCTTAGGAGCTGACACTGACATGCAAAGGCTGCTTCTCTCTTGTCCTCGCCACAAAGTGTGTCTGATGGGGGTTTTCCGAAGAAAAAGCATGTTTAGGTTCTTTGAAGCAATGTTTGAGCAAGAGTATCAATATATGATATGTTTTGTGTGTAAGGGATGTATGGAGGGTTTATTGGCTGTTCTATAACATGACTGCACAGGTCAAGGTACTGCAGCAAGACGAAATAAGTAGTAATTCTCAAAAAGGAAAGAATTTTGTCAGGTATGGATGATACATAAAGAGCATTAGAAAATGAAGGGGTCTCGGAGCAACTTGATTCAAAACGCACTATCACATGAGTCATGACAGTCTAGGAACTAAGCGATGGCTTAATCTCACTCATTACTGTTACTCTACTAATTGCATCGAATGCACTNCAGCTACTTCTGCCTATTACCTAGACCCCAGGCACAGCTACTTCTGCCTATTACCTAGACCCAGGCACAGCTACTTCTGCCTATTACCTAGACCCAGGCACAGCTACTTCTGCCCATTACCTAGACCCAGGCACAGCTACTTCTGCCCATTACCTGGACCCAGGCACAGCTACTTCTGCCCATTACCTAGACCCAGGCACAGCTACTTCTGCTCATTACCTGGACCCAGGCACAGCTACTTCTGCCCATTACCTGGACCCAGGCACACACGTGTCCCTCCAAAATCTTGCCACACATCAGCTTCTCCATGTAGAAGTTTCCAACCACCATCTCCCAGCACAGCATTTGAATCCACTGTTGGGTGCCTATTGATCCAGATGCTGTGGATCAGAGGACGAGCTGTGGTTGTTGCTCTGCTAGTGTCAGGCCTGGATTCACCAGATCTCGTCCTCCCATGAGCCCACAAGGCCGCGGCCAGATGTACAGCAGCTATGTGACCAGGATCACCATCACCACAGGAGTTGACGACCAGCACTACCTGAAAACGTCACAGGACAGTCGTCCATGACCAAGTACATGGTATTACATATATTCCCTTCTATTGTAGAGGGGATAGCAGTCTATAGAGCTAACTCTACTTATGACAGGCAATCTCAGCATAATGGCCTGGTTTGGCTGCAATGGATCACATCTCCTTTCTACACTTTTCTGTTTAAAATTTCAACAGGGATCCCTCCAGTAGCCTGGGACTCAATCAATGCTCTTACAGACTATATACGCCATACTACCTACCAGATCATATGGCCCTGATTATGTGGCCCTACTGGTACCTGAACCCCCGCCCCGTGAATGTCCTCCTCTGCCCTAAACCCTGATTCAGGGCTCCCCACTGCTGTCAACTGTAGGTACCTAAGCACCCCAGACCCTGAGGCCTCGTCAAAGGGAGCAGTCTTCAACTGCAGTATCAACTACAGGGCATAAGAACAACAATGGTGCAGGCCGCGATTATGAATGGAGTAAGCAGTCTTGTACATTACAGCACCTACAAGCAATGGAGTAAACAGTCTTGTACATTACAACACCTACAAGCAATGGAGTAAACAGTCTTGTACACTACAGCACCTACAAGCAATGGAGTAAACAGTCTTGTACATTACAGCACCTACAAGCAATGGAGTAAACAGTCTTGTACATTACAGCACCTACAAGCAATGGAGTAAACAGTCTTGTACATTACAACACCTACAAGCAATGGAGTAAACAGTCTTGTACATTACAGCACCTACAAGCAATGGAGTAAACAGTCTTGTACATTACAGCACCTAAAAGCAATGGAGTAAACAGTCTTGTACATTACAGCACCTACAAGCAATGGAGTAAACAGTCTTGTACATTACAGCACCTAAAAGCAATGGATGATGCTCTTTGGTAAAATTAAGGCTTCAAGTGAATGCATTTGGCAGATTGCAAATGAATAATAATACACCTACAAGCAATGGAGTAAACAGTCTTGTACATTACAGCACCTACAAGCAATGGAGTAAACAGTCTTATACATTACAGCACCTAAAAGCAATGGAGTAAACAGTCTTGTACATTACAGCACCTACAAGCAATGGAGTAAACAGTCTTGTACATTACAGCACCTAAAAGCAATGGATGATGCTCTTTGGTAAAATTAAGGCTTCAAGTGAATGCATTTGGCAGATTGCAAATGAATAATAATACAGGTTCCCGCGTCCTTCTTGACTGCTCCTTCTGCGCACAACATTTCAGAGAATGACAACCTTCAGGTCGAGCTGAATCGTGGATTTAGACCTCCACTACTTTATAGGGAGCCTCAGTGCCACACCTGCTTGATAAGATGCGCAGCCTGGTTGATGCGTGGATGGTGAATGCGGCATCCAGGCACTATGTCCACAACCTTGTGAGAGCCTCGCTTGTAGAGTCCAATGAGGGGTCTTCCAGGCGTCCCTCTCACAGCTAGTTTGGCTCGACACCTCCAGCCATGCAGGGGACCTGAGGTCTACACATCCAACACCAGGGTTTAAGGTTTAGGGTTTCCCCATCCAACACCAGGGCAGTGATGGAGAATGAAAAACTTAGCCAATTTTCAAGCACACATATCAAAGATGTGTGAACCAGACTACAGCAGATGAGCTAGAAAGGAAGGTTATCTTGAGGCCTTCATGTTGTTGAATGATGTCATGAGTTGCAAGGTCAGCTGATATTCCCACCATATCAGCATCCTATTACTTCAGATATTCAGCATGTCCTACATGTCCCCACCATATCAGCATCCTATTATTTCAGATATTCAGCTGATGTCCCCACCATATCAGCATCCTATTACTTTGGATATTCAGCATATTCCCACCAGTTTCAGCTCTTGAACCCCTCTCTCTTTGAAGAAGTCTTGCGCCTCAAGGAACTGAGGCGGCTGTTGCAGCCCGTCTTTAAGGCTGCAACCGGAACACGCATGGATATGAAAGCATTGAAGCTCTCCTAGGTGTTTAGTACCTGAAGCAACAGGCATACTGGTGCAAGATTTTGCAGAAGATGTAGGGACATTCGATTTGTGAGAAGTGCTTGGCTTTGACTTGTTGATAGGCTTTCCAGAAACGTATTTCTTGGAAATGACACTTTTTGGCCTCTCTTTTCTTTGTTGGTTTGATTGGGATAACTTGGAATCATCAGGCTTAGGAGCTGAAACTGACATGCAAAGGCTGCTTCTCTCTTGTCCTCGCCACAAAGTGTGTCTGATGGGGGTTTTCCGAAGAAAAAGCATGTTTAGGTCCTTTGAAGCAATGTTTGAGCAAGAGTATCAATATATGATATGTTTTGTGTGTAAGGGATGTATGGAGGGTTTATTGGCTGTTCTATAACATGACTGCACAGGTCAAGGTACTGCAGCAAAACGAAATAAGTAGTAATTTTCAAAAAGGAAAGAATTTTGTCAGGTATAGATGATACATAAAGAGCATTAGAAAATGAAGGGGTCTCGGAGCATATTGATTCAAAACGCACTATCACATGAGTCATGACAGTCTAGGAACTAAGCGATGGCTTAATCTCACTCATTACTGTTACTCTACTAATTGCATCGAATGCACTGGTAAAGAGGACCTGCCACAAGGTATGGCACAGTCCGTAGCTTCGTTTTGTGGGAGACTTTCATCAGCAGAGAAACTTTCTGTTGAGGATTTGGAATCTCAGTTGGATGTCCACCGCATCGCCCTTCGACAGCTCCTCACAGAAGCAGCTTTGCCCTTTCCCAAGGACGTTCGAGACCAATTAGATAATATTTTGACATCCGTTGTGAGTTCTGAGCTTGGTTGAAGATTTTAGCAGAGAAACGCTGTAATGTGTTGGAAATTCTTAATTCCTTGAAACAAAACTCCTTTCATTTTCAATCCCAGAACCAAAATGAAAATCAAAAAGATGTTGTGGAGCATCTCAGATGCAAGAAACATCAACCTGATTCTCACCACCCTGTGACACATCGAGAAGAGGGAAACGTCCGATTGCTGGAACAAGAGCAAGCTTGCACCTTAACCATTCCGTCCTCTGATATGCAGCCTCTTGCTATCAAATCTGTTACATTGAATCCTCCAGCCTCCATTCTAGCCCTACCTCCAAGTGTTCCAGAGGACCAAGGGGCTGTCACGAACACACGGATACAATCTAAAGCAGAGCCAGACAAGGGTATGTCCTTAGCTTCTAGTAAGGAGAGTGCTCCTCTAGCTGCACTCAAGCAAACAGTAGGAGGTGCAAGAGCCACTCGGGGTGGTGGGAGCAGGACCAAGGTGGCTGCAAACAAGAGGTTGAAACAAGTCCACAATGAGCCCCCAATTCCTCTTGAGCCCTCTGAACAGCAGGCCTTGCATCCTTCATCTCAAACAGTCAACCTCTCAAACATGGAGGCTTCTGATGCTGCCTTCATTCTTCAAGGAGACAGGGATGGAAGCTTGAAATCTACTGCAGGAGTCCCTCTCATCCCGCCTGCTGGGTTATCTACCAGCATAATGCCATCAGCCATAAGTGACAAAGTACTGAAGCCAGACAGTGTTGCAGGAGCTGCAGCCCTCCGTGCCACAGTTATCGATCTCTCAGCTCCAACACCTCCAGTCCCCAGCAGCAATACACAGAATGAAGGAGGAGCTGCTGCATCTTCTTCTGTTGCTGCTCCATGTCCTGATATCAAAGGAACCCTTCCCACCAGTTGTGAGATCATAGTGGACACAGCATCGAATGTTCCCCTCAAAGCTAACGGGATGCAGGAAATAAAAGTACCAGACAACAGTCCTGTTAACAAGCCCGCTTTTCCCATGAAGCGACCTACTCGTAGCAATAAAGCAGATGCTGCTTCTGCAGGCACAACCACCTGCAAAAGTGCTGCTGCTGTTGCTGCCGCCCCTGTCAGGACCACCCGAGCCTCCAAGAGGAAGAAACCTGATTTGGTGCAGGATGATGATGTGACAGGCCTGGATGCTGCTGTTGCTCCTCCTCCTCCTTCTTCTCTTGGAACGCTCCCTACAGAAAGGGCCAAGGACACTGCTGCTTCTGCTCCTCCTCCTCCTCCTCTTCCTCCTCCTCCTCCTCTTGGAACGCTCCCTACAGACAGGGCCGGGGACACTGCTGCTTCTCCTCAGCAGCGACGACTAACAGAGTATGAACCTTCAACCTGTATGGACTCTCACACAATTGACTCCAATGATTCTCTCCTTTTGGCATGTCCTGGCAGTAACCGCCTCCTTCAGCAACCCAGCTGCACAATGTCTCTTCCATCTTCCACACGTTGTGACAATAAGGCCTCCATCCCACAGTTCGCAGTTGATCAAGATCAAGGCGAGCATTCAAGAAAATTTCTCTCCATAGTGCTTCATTATTCTTATTCCCGTAGATGTCCTTGTTCTTATTTATTGATCATCTTAAAAGTTTAAGAAAAATTGCCAGATTTACGACGCAATACAGGATTCACTAGATGCCTTTCTTCCCCAGAGGCACTGACAGTTGCTGCTTATCATCAATGAATGGATGATTAAATTGTAGGTGATGCGACTGTGGGGCAAAAAGAAGCAGCTGTTGCAGTAGTGAGCAGGCAGAGCAGCGCTATGTTGTCAGAAGTTATGGATCACACTTTTGAGACCCTTGAGGTTTTAAAAGCAGCAGAAGATGGCGTTACCAAGCAGCAGCAGCAGCAGCAGCCCAGCCTAGAGTCAACCACACCAATGTCCCCACTTCTAGTCGTTACAATTTCAGCAGCAGCGGTAACAGCATCCTCTGAACAGGATATCAGGCCCCAGGCGATGGCAGAGGCTAGCCCCGGCTGTGTTCAAGCAGGTATGTTTCCTGATTCAGCATTGAGAGAGGAAGCAGGCTTGTTAGCATCACCGAGCCCTCCCTCCCTGCTGAGTGCAGCACCCTGCACGCTCAGCAGAGTCCTGCATGATGTCAAATCTGAAACACAGCCTCCTCAACCATCTCCCCTAGTAGCCTCAGCTGGTCCAATGGCCTCTGCTGGTCCAATGGCCTCTGCTGGTCCAATGGCCTCAGTCCTGAGTCCAGCTTGTGTAGTAGCTGGCCATGTTACACAGCTGCAACAGAGTTCAGGCACAGATCTCTCCACACATCAGCATTTTTTTCACACACCTTGCCCAGTGGAGCCACCTAGTAGGCAAGGTGGCCAAGGCCTGCACAGTAGCAGTGCCTCCTGCTCACAGGCAGTACATCCTCAGCAAGGAGCCTCTGCTATGAAACCAGAGCTGGAGGCGGTACCAATGACGAATAGTGTGGAACTGGTGTTGACAGCTTCCACACCATCCCTGGCAGCAGCAGCAGCAGCATTAGCAGGGCCAGCCCATTGTAGTGACTTTATGTTTCCAATCAGCATTGTTTTGCCACAGCCTGGAAGTGCGCATGGACTTGGCTTTGATCATAGAGCCTCACCTCGGACTCCAAGTGTACTTTGGGGCCAGGCATCTACTCCAGTACAGCTGCAGATCCCAGCTGTACGACTGGAGGTACAAGAAGATGAATTGCTTCTGTACTGCCTGCCTTCAGCAGGGCCGGGGGGCTTGTCATTGATCAGCAGTCCAGTAGAAGATGTCAAGGAGTGTGATGCAGTCTTGGTGGCTGTTGATAGAGACAGTGCTGCAGTAAGGGAGGCTGTTGATAGAGTCAGTGCTGCAGTAACGGAGGCTGTTGATAGAGACAGTGCTGCTTTGTGTACAGAGGAAGCAGCAGGGAAGGAGGAGATGGGAGAGCATGGATGCATCATTATACAAGATGATGTAGAGCTGTCCATGATGGAACCAGATATTATAGCTAGCAGTCAGCAAGGTATTGATGCACAGCACATGGAGCGAATGAGGCACACTGCATATGAACAACAAACAGAGGGATGTGGGACAGTCCTGGAAACCGGTTGTCAAGCTGCACATATTCAGTCCCCAGTTGACATGCATGTGCATGTTGTTGCGGGACACCATGCAGCAGGTCATGCAGCTCTCTCAACAGCAGCACCTGCAGAAGCTCCTGCGGGAGGTAACTTGATCAGTGCGGTTCGCTCTTTTCTCCCCCTAAAGAGACCAGCCTCCCCCCCAACTGCTGCAGGAAAGAAACCAGTCAAGGTGAGAGCAAACATTTTTACTTTTCTACACTCAATGTGTTTGGTTTGACTTCCAAGGGCAGTAGTCTATTAAATAAAGATAATTTCTTCTCACAATCTGAGCACGGCTGTTAGCTAGAGCTCTTTCTGGGATATCCAACCAGTTATGATGTTGTTTCAAAGGTATGGACATATAGAATTGTATGAACATGATGCTGTCACTCGGGGAGAAAGAGCTGCGTTGCAATAATTGTACTGCGTCCTCCTAATAATTGTACTGCGTCCTCCTGTCAGGTTAGAGCCCTGGAGGCTGCGCTTGCGGCAAAGAAGGTGGAGGAAAGCAAGGCTGCTGAGAAGGTTAAGGCAAAGGAGGAGAAGCAGCAACTGTACATCAATCAGCAGGCCAGGCTAGTTGCAACAGCTGCTTCGTCACAAGGTACACATACCAGGTTTATTTA
>BEGY01000044.1:0-22247 GCA_002335675.1 Chlamydomonas eustigma | reverse complement strand
AACTAGTCAATGGTCAGGACAACTAGTCAATGGTTAGGACAACTAGTCAATGGTTAGGACAACGAATGAGACTGAATCCATCTCATGGATTGAGCTGTCTTCAGCATTCACCCTCTTGTTGGATGCTGAGTCTGTACATCCTGTATTAGCAGCTCTTGCATAACAGTACAAATACCCACCCCTTACAGCTTCACAATGCAAATACCCACCCCTTACAGCTTCACAGTGCAAATACCCACCCCTTACAGCTTCACAGTGCAAATACCCACCCCTTACAGCTTCACAGTACAAATACCCACCCCTTACAGCTTCACAGTGCAAATACCCACCCCTTACAGCTTCACAGTACAAATACCCACCCCTTACAGCTTCACAGTACAAATACCCACCCCTTACAGCTTCACGACATTTTGCTACTTTCATCCAACAGGCGGGGGACCATCAGCTGAGCCTTCTTGCTCGCTGGCATCTAATGTCACAGGTCAAGTGAGGATCAAAGCTGCTGCATTCCAGCATCGGATCCTGATGCAGGATGAGACGGCGAAACAAGCAGCAGAGGAGGTACAGGCCAGGAGTAAGAGGCTTGCAGAAGATCACACCAATAAGTGAGTTCATGATGCCATGGTGCTCTTTGCTACAGCTTGACAGCAGGGTAGGGCGGATATATGTTCAGAGTGTTATGGATGTGTAGGTGTGACTGTGGGTCATGGAGTTTTAGGATTAAGTTTAAGTCCAATCACATGTATCAAATTACTATCTCAAGCCCGCGCCTACGTATTCTGCGTTCAGGCACGGGACTCAGAGTGTACAAGCCTCACACTTATTCAGACCGGCAGAGAAAGTAAACGCCACTACTTCCCTGCTGGCCAACAAGCAGCAACCTGTGCAGCAGAGACCTCTTCTAGGACCTTCAGACAGAGCTAAAAGGGTGGAGGCAATACCTGATATTAATCAAGGTGGCCAAGGATTGCAATCTGGGCAGCTAACCACACAGAAGTCTGACCTCACTGACAAGCTGAAAAGAGCGGAGCAGCGGAGGAAAGAGGAAGAGGAGCGGAGACGAGCGGAGCTAGAAGCTAAGCAGAGAGTCAAGGAAGACAGGGCTAAGGCGCAGAAGCAGCTGCAAGGAGCTACTGCAGCTGCTGAGAAGCTGCCTTCTGCCAGTGGTGCCAACACTACATGCACCTCGTCAACTGCCTGTCTCCTGCCCCTACAGAGTAAAAATGTAAATGTTGTACAGACAGCACTGTCCACTGCTGGGCAGGCAGCAGCTGTGAAGAAGGTGCAGGCAGCAGCTACTCAAGTTCCTATCCTTACATCCTCTGTTGTGTTACCATCAGTACCCACAAAAGCTGTACAAGCAGCATGTGCACCAGGGGGCAGCACCATCAGCACCTCATTAGCCACCCCGTCAGGTGTCTCCAACAATCACAGGACGCCTACCACCAGCACAATGCTTCGTCCACCGCCTCCAGTAGCCTCTCAGCATCCACCTATGACTCCAGCTGAGCTGGTAAGTCATCATGTGACGATGATGTAAGATCTCTTCTTCTCTAATTGATTAACAGTTTGTAATTCAACGAACTGTTCTAGTAGTGCATGTGGAAGGATGAAATATTATAAGTATTTACATGAAGGGGTCTAAAGCTTGGAACACAACAAGAATATGTATCAGTAGCAATCTAGCCACATAATGAATGTGCATAAATAGCAATATAGCCACATGATGCATGTGCATAAACAGCAATCTAGCCACATATAGCAGTGCGACACGACGCAGGATGTATAAATATGCAGAAGCACACGACGGCCATGCCTCAATTACATATTTAAAATAGTTACCTTGAATGATGATGTTTGATGCAGTATGCTGATGATACCCTCTTATTGCCTACAGGCCATTGAGGCGCGCAACATCCAGAACCTCGTAACATCACCCTACGTCAACCCTGGGGTTCACCGCACCCCGACTGGCCTCAGAGTGGGGAAGA
This sequence comes from Chlamydomonas eustigma, assembly GCA_002335675.1. Taxonomy (NCBI): domain Eukaryota; kingdom Viridiplantae; phylum Chlorophyta; class Chlorophyceae; order Chlamydomonadales; family Chlamydomonadaceae; genus Chlamydomonas; species Chlamydomonas eustigma. The sequence continues at coordinate 20,256 of BEGY01000044.1, read as the reverse complement.
CTACAAATCAAGTTCTGAACTATGAGATTTCGCCTTACAAGTGAGAGAGGATAAACCTATGACTGCATTAGCGACGACCCACAGAATGACCATTACATTCAAATTTAACATGTTTCAAAAATGACTATCTCACTGTTCTTGAATGGCACAATGTCTGAAATCAGCTGAGTCAAGAAAGTGCTACTAGCTCCTAGTGGCAATAAACTCATGTCAGCAGGTAGGCCGCCTCTCATAATAATAAGCAAGCGTAGATGTTATGATGATCAAAACGATGTTGCTTTCTCTGATAGGAGTGACTCAGATGATTCGGAGGACGAGTTGATGGTGATGGGTCAACCTAGGAAACCAATCCCTGACTGGGCCCAAGGACCCCCTCTGAGCCTTGCATTATGGCGGCAGGTTAACATGGATCCTGACCGTGTGTTTGATTGCAAATTGAAGACCTGCCCACTGGATGATATCTTTGAGGTACAGTTATTCTGTTTTCGTGACATGATGATGATGAGTTTCAAGGCCTTTTTACTAGCAACTTTTATTAAGAGTGATGAACGCAAGGCCTGAAGGACGCTCCCAACGTCCTGCTTGAACTCAAGATCACTTAATTATGTAAGAAATCTATCTTCTTCCATGAATAACTAATGCTATATTCGGCTTCAGTTACGTGTGTATCGGCTTCACGTATTAGGGCCTAGCACTGCTACCCATGGATCCTGCTAAGGCCAGCAAGCGGAGGGACTGGAGGAAGAGAGGCAGCAGTGGGAATTGGGTTGTAGACAGGCTGACTTGGCAAGAAGAGATCAGGTACAAAAAGAGTATGGGATATTGCTAGCAGCCTTTGTAATCAGACATATTAGGGACTCCATTAAGCAGATTGTACCTCAGTATACAGTTCCTCGAAGTCTTTTTGCAAAACATAACCATATTAATATTATAGTGATGACATTTGATTTAAAGAATGAAATAGTAATTATGTAAGGCATAAGCAGGTGGTGATCAAGTTTTGATTCCTCATCAAGAATGTGGCAAAGAAATATGAATAAAGATACGTATTCAACAACCAGAAATTGAAATAACTTATTAAATCGCTGTGTAACCAAGAGTGTCGTGTTGACTAATGGATATTTTGCAATAATTTAGAAAATGGTGTTAAAAAACACCGGTTTGTTTGCTTATTAACTGACACGTTCAACCTCCAAAGCCATACAGAGTTCGTCCCTGGCGCTTCAATGCCTGCGCAAGAGAAAGTAAGGATAACAATATGGCACCGGTTGCAATGAAGGTAGTAGACCCCAACAACTTGGTCAACTCACATAAACAACATCAAGAGCTGTCACTGTTTTACGGCGTGCATGCTCAGTGTAGGTCACTGCATCTCGGATAACGTTCTCCAAGAAGACCTTCAAGACACCTCGAGTCTCTTCGTAGATAAGTCCACTAATGCGCTTCACACCACCACGACGAGCCAAACGACGAATAGCAGGCTTTGTGATACCTTGGATGTTATCACGTAAGACCTTTCGGTGACGCTTAGCTCCTCCCTTTCCGAGTCCCTTTCCTCCCTTGCCGCGTCCAGACATTGCTGTAAAGAAAGTTAGATATTAAAAGAAAGATATCCTTGTAATAATTCAGCTAGGACTCGGGATTTGTATCACATCCGGGCATGCCAATGTTGTAGAGCCTGTTGATCCGTCAAGAAGCAGACAGTTCCTACAGGGATCAGCGGAGTCGCCCGCCTGGGTACAGCATATTTCAGCTAGAGTTAGAGGTGTGACAGAAACATAAAGTTATTCAAATGGCCCGTACAAAGCAAACTGCACGCAAGTCAACAGGAGGAAAGGCTCCCAGGAAGCAGCTGGCCACCAAGGCCGCTCGCAAAAGTGCTCCTGCTACTGGGGGTGTGAAGAAGCCCCACAGATATCGCCCTGGAACTGTGGCTCTGCGTGAGATTAGGAAATACCAGAAGTCCACCGAGCTCTTGATTCGAAAGCTGCCATTCCAGCGCCTGGTCCGTGAGATTGCCCAGGATTTCAAGACTGATCTGCGTTTTCAGTCTTCAGCTGTGCTAGCTCTTCAGGAAGCCGCTGAAGCATACCTCGTAGGCTTGTTCGAGGATACCAATCTTGCTGCCATCCACGCTAAGCGTGTCACCATCATGCCAAAGGATATCCAGCTGGCTAGGCGTATTCGTGGCGAGAGGGCTTAAGCCTCTGGACAGGACAACATAAGTTTCTGCTCTGTATCATAACCGGTGTTTTTTAACACCACAAATTATGAAATTATAAATGCTGCTTTCAATTGTCTGGGAGTCTAGCAAATGGCGATAACGATTTCTTTCATGTACTCATCTGCGCACCAATTATCCCTGGTAATTTTGTATCAATAGAATCAAGTGTAACGATTATCGTCTAAACTCATATCAGCAATCTCAGGCGTGATCTGCAACAATTTCGCAACTGAAATCTGGAAACAACTCCTCAAATTTTGAAGAGGGCAAAGTGATCAGCTTTAGAAGGCTCAAAGGCTTTTTCCTTACGCCCAATGCATGAGCTCCTGACCCAAGACAGACATGTTGATGAGTTACAAATGATAGCATGGCAATACTGAGCTGTAAGATCGACTTGGAAGTAAAAAAGAATCATTAATCATATCTTACCTGTGCCTAGAAAGAACTCCAACCGATCTAGAACAGAGAATGAAGCTGCAAGGATTCGACCCAAGGCCTTGGGTGTCATGGACTGAATCTCTGTCTCCCATTCCTTTTTACCAGCAGCATACCTTGCAAGGCGCTCAAACTTGAGGGTAATCTGAGAGCAAGAGATTCAGGGGACAGGGATGCGGTCACGGGTCTCCGCAAGTAGGATAAAAACAGATCCCTTTGTCCTCTGCATGTTGATTCAGATATGTGACTTAATCCCTAGTTATCAGAATTCAGAATTGAGGCCTCATTACATCTTAAAGCATGTACTATCAGATCTTGGTAATTCAAGGACTCACCTTTTCAGAGGACACTGACAGTAGCCCAGGGAAATTGAGGAACAATGTTGCAGCTGAAGACAAGCTGGCGCTTGTTGGGGAAGTAGCTTCTAGTGGCTTCATTCTTACATATGCAGGTCCCTCCGACTCATTCTTGCATGCCCCCGCTTTACCTTTCCTAGGTCGAGCCTGGGACGTAACCTCCCTAGGAACATTGACAGCAGCCCGCCAAGACACTTGCAACTGTTGAGACAAGAGTTTGTCAGTCAATGAGACCTTGTGGGTGATGGTGTCTGGGTGCTGACCTAGCCACGATGGACAGCTACTGACAGCCTGTGAGGGCAGTGTACTATCATGAAGAGCTACAGAAGCAACGTAATGTACTGCTTAAGTGTGAGACAGCAAAAACAAGTTTCATACTTTTTACATGCTTCCATATAAGGGTATTAGCGTGATGCCACATCAGATATAACTAGATATAACATGTTGCATTTCTAGGACGAAAAGCTTCGACCTAGTAAATACTTTTCTTTCACTCTGGCACGATACTCTAGAGCACATGCATGGCATATTCTGAAAATGAGGCAAAATAAAAAAAAAGGTATACTAGGCTCATACTGACTTGCATGAAGGTTGCCCAGATCTGGTCATTACTGCCCTTTTCCACACCCAAGGCCTTGGCTAACTCTGTAAGGTGCTCTGAGACAGTCATTGGGCTCATCTCTAACATAGCAGGATATCGCTTTATCATCTCTTCTATTGTTGACCTAGGAAGACATTATACAGAAGAAACAACATTAGAATACATGAATACACCGCTACATTTGGCTTCTACATATGCTTCAGAGTATTAGCGTTGCATGACTAGGACAGTAATTGGCTTTCATGTGAACACAGTCACAACAGTATAGCTTTTAAATGCTAGTCAATGAAGACAGCATATGCATTTACACAATTTCATCACCTAGGCAGCTTCAGCACCTCCTCAAGCCTTGTAACATTTAAGGAAAGAGATTCCTCCTTCCTACAAAAAGTTGTTACGGGGGCTTGAGTAACAATTTTGAACAGTCTTTAAACGCTACTTGCATCCATAATAAATAGCATGCTTACCTATTAATCAAGTTGGGTTGCTTGGTTGTTAAGCCCACAGTTTCCACTAAACTCAGCCCAAGGACTCCTGCCAAGCCTGCCATCCTCTCCCCAACGCTCTGTAGCATTCACCACATTGCATTCAGTAGGGGTTCTAGATCGCTTTGCTAGGTTCGCTAGGTCAAAAGATCAATGCTTCTCTTAAACTCCCAAGCTTGTTCAGTTTGTAATACCATTTTCTGACCTAGGTTGATAATTTGTGCTGGTTGCCATGCCCCCCTTCTGATGTATATAGAGATCAGGAACCAAGCCAGGTATTTATAATCTTGGCATTTGTAACTTAAGTTGGCAAACTTCTCTTCAAACTTAGCCTAAAATTGTACATGTGTCTCCAATCGTTTGCATGCACCTCAATCACACCTTCACATGCTTCTTGGAGCAACGGCTGTTGATGAAGTTCACATCCAACTCCCCTCCAACGGCTTTAAGGGCAGTCCTGTGATAAGGTATTGAACACGTGTTGCATAAAACCAAGAGCAGATCATGGACATCATCATCATCATAGTAGCAACCACCATTGTAGAGGTATCACACCTCAGGGCTGGCTTGACAAACACGCTAGAGCTTCTACATTCTAAATGCCGCATATTCTTTTGCAAATCATTTGCAAGATCCGCCACATTACAGGAGTGTTCAACTCTTCGGAGATTCTAGCGTGTACATCATGTACAAGCTGCACTCATAAAAGGAACCCTTACCTCTTGTTAACCTCTGTGTCTGTATATCATGTGCAAGCTGCACTCGTAAGGGACTCCTTCTTACCTCCTTGGAACCCCGAGTTCATGCAGCAGCTTTAGCAGCTCTTGCAGCCTCTCAGCGGACGCCAGTGCCACCTCAGCACCCTCACCTCGTCCCCCCGCCTCCCATGAACTGCTGGCCTTTATTACCGGCTGGGCTTTACAAGTGCTGTCATGAACATGTTGGCTGCTGAGGCTGTGATGTTCATACTCTGCATTCACACTAGGGATTCCCAGCAGGATCTCAAGGTCAAGCTCAGGGAACTCAGCTTGGAAGGATTGCAATGCCTAATACATTGACAGAGGACAGACTTACCAAAAAAATGCGATCAGAAAGCCAGCAAAAGATGCAAATATCTTTATTCTGAATCTGGTCTGATTGAATCTGAAATTTTCGACATCAATGAATCACAGGCTGTGGCAGATTGTCCTGGACTCTAAAAAATGGAAGTAATATGAAGTCATGTAGTCAGGAGTAGTCAAGACCAAGACAGACCTCTTCCTTTCTTCATTGACAATGTAGTCAGGAGTTGTCAAGACCAAGACAGACCTCTTCCTTTCTTCATTGACAATGTAGTCAGGAGTAGTCAAGACCAAGACAGACCTCTTCCTTTCTTCATTGACAATGTAGTCAGGAGTAGTCAAGACCAAGACAGACCTCTTCCTTTCTTCATTGACAATATAATGCTAGACAGTTCTGATGGTGGTCTTCTCACTTGCAACCGCCCCTTGGTTAGCTTCGATGGGATCTCCTTCTTCCAGGATAAAGTCCTGCTTGGCCTGGTCCTCATACGTGGTACGGTGGAACAAGCCGTACAGCCATCACGTGTTAAGTTATCAGTCCCCTCATGACAAGCATCGGCAGGTGGAACTTCCCGTGACTCATTGGTGATCGCTGAGAAATTATCCCATTCTGAAACCAACGTTGGCGAGTCAGAGATGTGAGGGATGGAAGTTTCCTGCAAGGTAATGTGTTCTCCTGATGAAAATCTGGGGTGCTGTGGCCTGTCCGAGGTTATGAGCTTCTTTCTCCTTTCAGGCACCCTGCTGCTCAGGCATGATTCTGAAGGACTTGCCATTGGGGGGAGTGAGTAAGCAGGTGAGACAGCAGTATCATGAAGGGAATGCTTTGCAGTGCTGGCTGGCTCAGGAAGCCAAGGCGTCCAGGCAGAGCGAGAGTAGGCCTGATTCTGAAGCCTAACAGAGGAAGCAGCAGCAGCAGCAGCAGCAACAGTCATGTATGCACTAGTAGTAGTGCTCTGTACTGACTGAGCTCCACCAGACCTAGTCACTGAAGTGGCAGCTGCAGCTTTGTTTCTCATACGAAGGAGGATCTGGCGGATGCGTATGGTCCTATCCACACCAGGGATGCCGGTGCAAACTGGCTGCTGCAGGGACGACTTATTAACTGAAGTATCTGGCTTAATTTCTCTGCCTTGATCAGTGCCATGTTGATTGATGCTGCAAGTCACAACCTCAGAGAGTGGCATGTCAAATCCTTGTGGAGGATATGCTTCTTCATCAGACATGGATGCACCGCTATACCTTGAGGACATAGCTTGAGGCACAAGCATTGATTTGATGGCTGGGCTGATCTTTCCATCTGTTTTGCCAAGAGTGGTTTCACTAAAACTAGCAGTTATTATTCTGGGAGATTCAGCACCTCCATGTACGGCGTGAGTAGTGGAAGTAATGCTGGCAGGCCCAGGATCCAACGCAACAGCCAGGTATGGCTCTGGATCCGATACTAGACTACTTCCAAAAGGATCCAATCCTACACTATGCACATACATCTTATTTCTGCTGTCCAGTCAATGTTCTTTATGCACACAGAGCAGGCTACTTTTGAAGAAGATTTGTTTTTCTCAGCAGGGACAATCATCAAACATTCATATCTCCGACTGCATTTCACACTAAATCAGCTGGCGCTGCCATTGATATGTAACGTAAGAATATCTTTCTTTTATTTTACTCAGGAATGTAATTTAATATGGACATGGTGCTCCTAAGAATACGACGCATCATCTGACCTGAAAGCACCTCTTCTAAGCCACCCAGAAAGCCACCCAAGAGTGGCGCCGGCATTGAAGAGGAGGACCCATACAAACGCATCTGAAGCTCTTTTTTACGGATGAGCCTGCATGATGAGTTTGCATCATACATCAGATATGAGGACAGTAAGTATCTATTGGGATGAACATGTATTGTAGCCATGGACTTACTGACAAACTCATGGCGTGCACCCGGCACTGAAAATGATGTCCTAAACCGACCAAAATTTTTAATCTGGGGAATCGTGAGAACAAGCCATAGATCTAGCAGAAAAAGCCATAGATCTAGGAGTGCAACATGCATGCCCCAGAATTCTGTTGAGTAAAGGCAACAACAGAAAGTTTCATGTATGGCTCTCTTGACTGTTATAAGCAAACCACACTCTCCAGTCACGACTTCCATACCCAGCCCTGCAACTTTGAAGTCACCTGAAGACAGGGTTCATTCTGGCCTTGTCACCTCACCTGAAGACATGAGGGTTCATTCTGGCCTTGTCACCTCACCTGAAGGCAGGGTTCATTCTCGCCTTGTCACCTCACCTGAAGACAGGGTTCATTCTCGCCTTGTCACTGACAATCTCAGACTCAAGCACCATCTTGCTAGCTACTGCTGGACTGTCTTCATCACTGCCTGTGGCTGCGCTGGTCCTACCAAACACAGCACCAGGTACTGCTGGACTGTCTACACCCAGGGCTCTCTCATTGGAAGCGTTGCCATCATATTGATCAGCCGCCATGTACCCCATTCTACCAGTAGAGCTATTTGCGTACTGTCCAGTTGATGCTGAATCCAACTGATTCATAATAACCTCATCTGAACCCTGATCAGATGCAGATTGCCTTCTACTCTTCCCACGAGGCACTACCTTGAATGCTGCAGCTTCACCATACACTCCTGCATATCCAAATTTGCCCTTCGGGGTAAGCTCTGGGGATTCAGGTCTTGGAGCACTGATACCCCCTTCACCTTTGTTGCCCACAGACTCATCATCCATATCAAGAGACAGGACATGCTGACCAATACTGGTGGTGGGAGGGAAGCTTGACACACGAGTGTACCGCTTACTGGGTCTAGTTACTTCGAGTAGACAGCAGCCTGCCATCCTGCTACCATCTTCTGCTGCTGCTGCTGCTGCCTGGGACCCAAGGGCAGGCCCAGGGCCTCTGAGGGACTGCCAAGCATCAGGACGCTGCATGCCGTGCTTGTATTGTAGCTCTGTCTTGCGGATGAGGCGGTACACAGGATTCAGTCGGCTCCTCTCAGATGCCATGTTGTCGTCGTTGATCATGCTGGAAGCAGCTACATTGGGATGCTTTTGGAAGTAGACTTGAGAAGAAGATCTGCTGCCTGAATGTGTCCGAGGTGCATTTCTGGATGATTCTTGCCCATTCAGATCAGTCTCGTGGGTGTGCCTCCTCTCATCTCTCACCCCTGCAGTCCTCTCCCTAACAACTCCAAGGGGTTCTTGAAGAGTTTGGAAATCATTGTTAGATTTATTGCCAAAGACACTAGTGTCACTGGGAGCTTCTATTTGCTTCCTCGCTGTCCCTGTACTGCTGGACTCCTGCCTACGTAGGCCCTGGTTGTACTGCAGCTCCTTCTTGCGGATCATGCGGTACACAGGGTTCATGCGAGCACGATCCGTCACCATGAGTTGATCAGCAATGAGACGCCCCTCTCGGCAAGTAGGACCATGTTCTTGTGAGTTTCTAGAACCTATGATTGTGCTTTCTACAGATGGCAGGGATCTGTAGGTGTGGCTGTCGGGTGAAGCTTGCGCCATTGAGTCTGGCCCCATCACATTTTCTGCAAGTCTAGAACTTCCATAAGCTTCAGAAGGGCTGGATGTGTTTGAGGGGTTGAGTGTCTTGTGCCCCAGTCCTGTCTGTCCTCCATTCGGGTTGTCCTTGTGCTGGAATTTTGAAGATTTTTGAGGACTGCCTGCATGCTCAGATGTTTGCTGATTGATTGATGCCTTATGCTCTTGCTGTTTGGCCTGCAGTGTCTTAGATGTTTTGTTGTTAGGAACTTCCTGATTGGCCTCCTTGCTTCTTGGCAATCCTGCTGAGTCTCCTGAGGCTGAAATGAACAAGCTCTTGGTCTTTGCTAAATTATTGAATTGTTTAGAGCAGCAACATGAAATCTTTCTTTCGTAATGTTCAGTGTCAACGATGCTGAGATATACACCTCTCCTGCATGGATATTGACTTAATCCTGGGCCATGCACTCCACCTTTGAGCATCATCAACTTGTGGGAGGCATTGGTCCTCAATCGTAAAACAATGGAGAAGTGGTTTAATAGTGTACGGCACTTGAACTCCTCTTAATGGGCCAGAAGTGCATTTACCAATCTTAAGAAATGGCTCGATTGCCCTATTCGCATGAGCTGTACGCACTAGCTCGCCATATCGTGTTCAGGTGTGAGAAGGAACATAAAGCGTCAATCGAGTGTAAAAGGAGTCATGACTGGCCTGAGGATTGTAAGCCGGAGTCAGAGGCGTTAATCAGAGCTACAAATAAGCTGTGAGAACTTACTAAAATTTGACATCATCGACTAATTCTTGCCCAAGGAACATGGGTGTGTGAGAAAAACCTATTTTCTTTGCTACAGATATAAAGAGGCACTAGACACTGCTCCAGAACAGTTCAAGGAATTCGCCGAATGCTTAGATCAAAACGGGTAAGGAGTCCCCCATTCCTTCTCTGAACAGATATGTCATCATCTTCTTGTTAGAATATCTACCTGATTTTGAGCTTAGGTAATCATTAGCATATGTGTAGCAGGACATGAGAGATGTGTAGGTATGTAAATGTGCATGTGTTAAACCCACATTTTTTCTCCTCCTACAACATGTTTTTTTTATGTCATCTACCAATAGGCTTCGATTTGCAAGATGTCGTGACAAGCAGAAAGCATTTGAGGCTGCTTATCCCATCGTGGATTCCCAGAAATAGAGAGCAGCAAGAATTTCTTAATATATCGGTTCTTGGTTAGCAGACAATGGCGGCCTGCATGCCAATCTATATTCTGTAGGTTTAGTCATTACAATATACCTCCATATCTTCTCAAAGTTGATATATCATTTGCACATGCTATGCCAATGAACAGTATTTTGGAGTAAAAAGTAACAACTATACTGTCATGATTGTGGAACTTCTACAAGCTTTGTATCATTAATTACATTGTTAACAGCAATACATGCAAGGCGTTTGCTTGCCTTAAAAAGGCTAATCCTAATATGGCTACTTGGCCTAAGTGACTGTCCAAGTGCTGTTTCATGCAGTCACCAATCCTCATACATCAGTAACATTGGATGTAGGGTTGACAGGCGTAGCATATGCAATAATTTAAAGTTAAGATCATGTGCACTCATCATGCTGGTATAAGCATACGTACCTACTGAAGTGTTCAAAGGTCAGTGACTCGAGCACTGCTTGTGCAACTGAAGAAATTTCATCTAAGCTACAACTACTACTACATCCTGCCGATTATGGTCCCAATATCAAGTTGAACATCCTTCATTTAAAGGATACTGAATAGGTATCCTACGTACAAAGAACCAAACCCTTGTACAGAACAGAGTATAAATACAAAGCTGGCAGAACTTCCAGTACTCCATCATGCACAAGTGGAAAGGTACTGAGCCTCACCTTCAGGTCGAGATGAAATCGCCTGATGATATAATGTGTACGGCATAGCTTCGAAATTCATTAGTAATAATCTGAACTCTCATGGTTATATCCAGAATTCATTCCGATGTACGCTTGAATAGTTTTGTCAGAAAAAAACATTGTGCCTTGGACTCCCTGATGGCAAAAGTTTCAGGGTACAGGTTCGCGTAACTGCAGCTTCTTGAATGAAACCAGATGATTGCCAAGTATCAGGAATCAAACGTGGAAGGGAAAGTACTGTAAGCAGTGAAAGGGAACTGCATGTCTCTGCTGATCAGCAGGTGCGTGGATGACTCCAAGGCTTGTGTAAGGTCATTCAAAATTGGAGGCATGAAATTTAGTTTGAGCTACTGAATGAACACTTACAATTCTATATGTAAAGAACCAAGAGGGTACTGACAACATTCAGTTGTTACTGCAGTGTGAATGCACAACATGAATGCGTCATATGCTTAATCAATTACCTATGTTAGGTTTTTTGCTGAAAAATACAACAACCTTGTAAGGAACTTTTGTCGGGATGTGCTTCATGCATCTGCTTGAAAAAAACATTGTGAAATTGTTTTTCTTACAAAGATTTACCTGTCCCTTGTGTGCTCTGCTCATCTTGTTACTAGTCGTCAACTGTGTCCGATGGTAAGGACCCCGTCAACAAGACCTTGAAAGAAATCACTTCACGCTCGGCTTTGAAAGCTGCTCCTGAGCTCCTGGGATGGACCCTGCTGGTGAATGGGGTGGGAGGAAGAATTGTTGAGGTGGAGGCTTACTGTGGTTCTGACGATCCAGCAAGCCATGCGGCTAAAGGAGAGACAGCCCGTACTAAGGCTATGTTTGGTCCACCTGGCCACCTATACATCTACCGCTCCTTTGGCATCCATTGGTAAGTAATAACACCATGTGTTGTTCCTCCTTGGGCATCCATTGGTAAGTAATAAGACCATGTGTTGTTCCCCCTTGGGCATCAATTGGTAAGTAATAACACCATGTGCTGTTCTTCCTTGGGCATCCATTGGTAAGTAATAAGACCATGTGTTGTTCCTCCTTGGGCATCCATTGGTAAGTAATAAGACCATGTGCTGTTCCTCGTTGGGCATCCATTGGTAAGTAATAACACCATGTGCTGTTCCTCCTTGGGCATCCATTGGTAAGTAATAACACCATGTGTTGTTCCTCCTTGGGCATCCATTGGTGACCATTGAGATGCAGCTGCTTTGCTGTGTACAAGCTGACAATGGCGGGGACATGTGAGCAAAAGTCAATATGCTTAAACACAATTTTACGTTATTTGAGCTGCTTTGGATATTCACACTTCTGCCATGTAGTCACACTTCTGCCATATTGTCACATATCAATTGATACTTTTAGAAGCTAAGAATTTACTACAGTAGCGGAGTGTTTTAAATGCAATAGCAATGACATGGTTCCAATTTTTGTGCAGGTGTGTGAACATCACTTGTCAGCCACCAGGTTTGGGAGAAGGTGTGCTGCTGCGAGCTTTAGAGCCTACACATGGGCTTGATACCATGAGGCAGCGCCGATCACGTCATGCAGTGGATGGCAACATCAGCAAGGCAGTCAGTGATAAGATGCTGTGCTCAGGACCTGGAAGATTAGCACAGGCGCTAGGCCTTAATGATTCTTATTATGGAAGAGACTTGAGTGAGCAGCCATTTCAGCTTATACCTCCTTCAGGAAGAGTGGAGTGTGAGACCACTCCTAGGGTGGGTATCAGCCAGGCAGTTGAGAGGCCTTGGAGATTTGTGGAGTCTGGTTCTCCATGGGTTAGTCCAGCTAGATTCAAGAAATGTTCTTCGTTTGGAACTTCAATTATACCATTGCATAATTGAATTTCAGCAATGAAGCCGCTTCTGAGCTGGCTTCTTTTGCAGCTAGCTAGCAAGTTGGTACCTAGCTGTCTACTATTAAATTCTGCACCTACAGCAGCTAATTCCTGATTTCGGAATCTTGACGATTATCATGTTTATACTCTCGACTTCTCTGAAGACTCGTGGACTCAGCTACTTGCATAGCTACAAAACCTAGCCCACCATACTTACCTTGCTGAAGCATCACTATTAACTACATATACAAAATCTTGTCTGAATCTATTGTCGTTATTTCTGATACCACTCTTTCTTCGTAAAAAAATAAACACGGCATCCAGTTCGACATCACATTGTCAAATTTTTTAATGCACAGATTCTTATAACTGATCAATGGGCTTAGCTAGGTTCATTGGTAGCATACGACACCCATCTCGGACATGAGATATATGCTGTATATGACTTAGAAAACTCAAATCATTAATATCTACGCTAGAGGATGTTCTATTCAATACAGATCCTATCGAAAGGCGGGCCCTTACAGGTGCACACCAAGAGTATTGACAGCGCACTGCAGACTGTTTAAAAGCGATTTATTTTAAATGATAAATATGTCACACAGTTTTTTGAAGTAAATTTGCAAGGGTTAGACAGAGGAATTACAAGATGAATGCTCCCCATGCGCAGGTTATCTGGATGGCCGCCCACATGGACAGGCAGCTGAAGCGTCATCAAATTGTGGACACCAGCATTACTGCCACTGTGGACACGATCATACAGCCTCACCAGGTGCGCCAGGTGCATGAAGTGTACCTGAAAACCTAACAAAAAGACACTATGGGGACTGCAGGTAGGTACATTACGTGAACATTTATGTATCCGCCATCTCATGACGAAGCAGAATGTCAGCTGCTGAGATTGGATGTGCCTCAACAGTTGGTTTAATTGGTTATACTGCATAACATGTTTGACTTCACAGATGATGCAGTTATCAGTATTGAATGACGATCATTGTGGTACTGGGTGTCGTGTTGTACTTCATCCCTCCTCATTATCTCACCCTCACCTTCTTCTCTTCATGTACCTACAGGCCACAGCTCAAGGTGCAACAGATGAGCCTCCCATCGCTCTGCGTCTGTCAGGACAGCTCATGTTGGGTGTAGTGAAGGTTTACGCACAAAAGATGGCTTACCTTCAGCAGGTACTACATGTTCATTGCGTGTTGACATGGAAGGTTGTGGACTACATGTTCATTGCGTGTTGACATGGAAGGTGGTGGACTACATGTTCATTGCGTGTTGACATGGAAGGTGGTGGACTACATGTTCATTGCGTGTTGACATGGAAGGTGGTGGACTACATGTTCATTGCGTGTTGACATGGAAGGTTGTGGATCCTTACAGACTTCAAAATGCACTGTTGATAGAGGATGTCTTACCCAAAAGAAATTCATCAGTGAGGATTATTTTAATCATAAGCTTCCTTATTTACCTAGTATTTTTCACCGTGATGTGCCACAGGACTGTGATGAGGCCTTGCTCAAGATTGGAACTGTTGTAGATGACTCAGCTCCAGCTGAGAAGACAGCAACATTCACAAAACCGGAGACAGGTAAAGGGCTTACAGTGGACCCCAGTCAAAAAGATGTGCAATGCCCATCCAGGCAAGGCGGAGAGAGGGCAGGGGAGCCAACACCAGGAAGAGAAATGTACGAAGACAACATCTTGGCTGAGTACTGCCCGGTATCTGAAGAAGATGTATTTGGAACCTACAACAAAGCGAACACAAAAGATGCAACAGCTTCTGGGCAGCTTCTCACTCCGGGCAACTTCCCACTTTCTCAATCAGGCTCAGCTACTGCATCAAAAGGCGACCCTTTGACTCCACCTTTTACATATTTTGGAGGGTTGGGAACGGAGCCACCACCATTATTGCAATCCCACTTGGCAGGCCGTCCCCGTGACTTGTTCTCCTCCCTCAACACCCCTGCTGCCCTCATGACCCCTCCTCTGGGAGATGACGACGTGTTTGAGGTGGTTCCAGATTATTTTGACTTTGACTTGGATGATATGGAGGCAAGTACTGATGACACACCGCAAGAGGTTTACTGCAACAATACATTTGAGGCTTTTGCATTAAGTGTAAAATAGATGTAACATTCCTAGTCAGGAAGTAGGATTTCCTACGATTGCTAAACAATAAGTAAATGAATAACCACTTAAGGAATTTAGAAATCTGGAATCATTATGAAATCATGATTCATAAACTATGCATAGGTTGCTGCATTGACAGCAGTGCATCCTCTAAGCCAACAGCTTTCAAGTGGCAAGGAACAAGCTCCAGCAACAGAAATAGCTGCAGCTCCTGTAGCATCTAGTGAAAGTCAGCAGCTTGAGGCAGTTGTTGGAGGAGCCTGGCAAGAGCAACAGGAGGAGGCGTACCTTGAGCTTCTGTCAGTCATCCCAAGTTACGAAGAAGATGAGCTGGACTTTAATGTTCATGATGAAGGATTTGGGAGAGGCATGGAAGGAGATGATGAGGGCTGCAGGTCTGGTAGTCAGACCCTAGTTTCTCCAGAGGCTACTATGCTAGCAAGGTGTGGGGAAGCATGTAGTGATGAAGATAGGTATGCAGAGAGGGAGGGCCTTCCATCGGATACCTCCTTTGGAGGCCTGCCTGAAATAAGTGCAATGTTGGCTGAAAGCCACAACAAAACTGAGAATCCCTCAGCAGCAGCAGCCATCATTCCCTCCGTTCTGCATTCAGAGGCACTAAATAATAGTGAGCAGCAACAGCTCCTGCACCAACAGCAGCGGACAGAGATCACAGATCATGTGATGCAAGCTGAGGCAGTGGGTTGGAGCATGGGAAGTACCAGTGTTCAACCTCCACATGAAGGTACCAGAGTCCAACCTCCACATGAACTTGTTCTGGAGTCTCTTCCCTCCATCTCCTTCAACATAGATGGAGACCCTGGCCTGACACCTCATCCTGCCAAGGCAACTCTTAGCAGCGAACAGAATTCAGTTGCTATTGCGAGGGCTGGGACAGCATCCAAGCTGGGTCACGGTCGTGTCAAAGCAGTGGTGGATGAAAGTGTGACCATGATCAACAACGCTGTGTACCGCACGTATATGAGTGATCGTTCTGACCTCCTGAAGCCTAAGCTTTTGATCAATAGTCCCCTGAGAGCAGTGCCTGATAAGGCATCGGTGGTAGTGGAGGCAGCAGCTGCAGGCCATCTATTGTCTCCTACTTGCTTCACTGCTGGGACATGGCAGCTGCTCAGCAGCATCCCTCTGCATGCTCATGAGGACCTGAGGTCACTGTACCGCTTTGCTGTGACAGGCAGCGCTGCTGGAAGTACCTTAGGCAAGACTTTTAAAATAAAGAAGTCCATGGATGAAGAGGTAGAGGTTAACCTGACAGGTGACGCCTTGAGTGACCCTCCCTCTGCACAGAATGCATCAGGTCGTATTAAGCGGCGCAACAATGGGAAGGCTGCAACAATTCATTGTGAGGATAAAGCTCCTGGATCCAAAGATCTCAGTACACCAAGCTCATCTACTCCAGCTAATGAAGACAGAAACTTCCAACCAGAAGTGCACAGAAGACAGGACCAAGATTCAGCCTCAGACCTGACACATCAGATACCAGAAAATGTAGATATGGCTTCCTTGAATATAGACGCAGATGGCATAAATCATACAGAGGAGCAGCAAGATGAGGAGCAACAAGATGAGGAGCAAGATGAGGCTTCATTGGTTAGTGCAAGGAGAGGTGGTCAAGGAGTACTTGAATCCAGGGAGCTTGATGTAGTTCCAGGCATCAGAACAAGTCTAGGTGAGGATAAAGAGGGGTCTGAGGAGGAGGAGGAGGAGGAGGAGGGGGAAGATCATAAAGGAGATGCTCTGTCAGGGTACACCCACAGAACAAGATTACTTCTACATAAGCTGAATGGTCTCTTCTCAGCCTTCAAAGATGATGAAGATGTTCAGGAAAGGGATGCAGAGGTCCCAGGTAGAGAGCATGGGAGGAAAAGAAAGCGCGAGGCAGGGCTAGGGAGCTCCATGTCAGAAGAGGGAGGGGAGGCTGGAAGGGATGAATTGGGCAATGCAGCAGGTCTAAAAAATAATAAACCTAGGATCTCTATGATGCAGAGTCTGCTCTGCACTCAACCTGGAGAGATTCATGATCCTCAAGGAAAAGGCGATGCCCAGAAAGTGGGCTCAAAACAAAAGATGAATCTGAGAAGTTCAAAGGGCACAGACACTGACGCAGTGCTTCAATTGAGGAGGAAAGCTGCTCATACATTTTACGACTTGTTGGTGCTTCAAAATCGTGGGGTTATCAAATTGGTACAAGAACATGATTATGCTGACGTTCTAGTTGAGAACACCAAGCTAACGTGTCTACCGCCTATAAGCTAACATATCTACCTATATGTCTATGTATATATCTAAATATTTTAAAGAATCGGTTATACTTTGTGGACATGTATCTCTATTTTTGCCTTTAATCCCTAATTTATAGGATCATTTTTCTCAACTTCTTTGCACAGGCAAATTTCAGCCATATAAATCATAACACTCTCCCCTGCACTCAAATAATACGGTGAAATAATTATTTTAAGGTTGGTATTTAGTTGGTGTTGCTGGGCGGAATGTCTCACTACAATGTATGATGGAAGTAAGCTTGCGGTATCGAAAGTTTTCCAAGGAAGCGAGATCATACTAATTTGCCAGGTTACAAAAAACTTGATGAAGGGCTTCATAGAAGAATCTCCACACTTTGATTGCGTTGAGCTCGGTTCAGGGTCTAGCACGTTTGAAACAACGCATGAAGAAAAGAAATGTAAAAGAAAATGAGTAGTCTCCAGGAGGTACGAGTTATCATCCCGCCAGCTGATATTGTCACTGGTAAAGCTCGTGCTAACTTCTGTCGTTGTTGCGTTACTGTCTTAATGATGTGGAAATTGAGATATTTTTTAAATTAGGCTTTCCCAATGAACTGCATATTTCAGAGAGAGACATGTCACAGATGAGGACCCAGCAACAAGCAATAGGCACATCACTGGAACACAAGGTACCTAATCAAATAAAAGTGTCCCGTGCAAATGAAATACGTGGAGCACATCTTTTGCAATCCTCACTGTCTCATACCTTGTCATGATCAGAAAAGACAGATCAGCCAATTATCATAATGTCATTTAATCAGGGGTGATTGAACATGCATTTCAGAACTCCCTCTACTATTGAGGCATTCAAATGATCTTTGCTTCAACTCTCTCCACTTACTACCCTAAAGCAGGAGAGTCGATTTCCACCTCCTGAGCCATTCCTAACTGGATCTGACAGTTCGAGACCAGCAGGTGCTTCAGCTGCTCCTCATTCAGACCCCCAAGTCTGTCCTGTCAAAAACGTGGCTGAAGATTCTTCAAGCTATCCTGTCTGGCAGAGTGGCTCAAATGCAGTGAGTCCCATAAAGGATCCCTCCTTGAGGTGCAGAAATAAGATACATCATGAAGTCCCTTTGGCATTACCGCTGCTGCTCATGTTGGTATTATTCCCCAGCAGAGAGCCGCAGCTCATGTTGGTTTTATTCCCCAACAGGGTGTAGCTCGACAGCCGGCAGCTCCTTATGTAGATAATGCAACTGCAGACTCTGGTACTTATGGAACCCTAAGGCTATCTAGATCCACTACAGTTGAGAAAGAGATGGCGGTCACAAACAAGTGCGGCGTAACCCAGCAGTTTCCCATCTGAAGCATCATAAATGTTCTTCATGTTGTGGACTCATCTGACTAGTGCTTGTATGACATAGCATTGGCCTCTAGTACAGCTCTTCTGACTGCTTGTATAACATAACATTGGTCTCTACAGCTCTTTTGACTACTTGCATGACATAGCATTGGCCTCTACAGCTCTTCTGACTGCTTTTATGGCATAGCATTGGCCTCTAGTGCAGCTCTTCTGACTGCTTGTATGGCATAGCATTGGTCTCTACAGCTCTTTTGACTGCTTGCATGACATAGCATTGGAATCTAGTACAGCTCTTTTGACAGTATGTTTTTGATCCGTGGGAAATTTGTGCTCTGTCATGAAATCACCCATGTGTCGCTCATAATTGCTGTGTGTGTTTGAAGGTTAGTGGATGATTACTTGAAGGAGGAGGAAGCTCTGTTGAGGCGAGGAGCATTCAAGGAGAGGTCGATGATGCCACCCTTTGTCACAGTTGCACTCGTGACTATGGTGCTCTGGGTTGCTGCGTTTGTGTCTGCTGCAGTGCTGCTGCACAGAAATGATGACAAGAAGGTACTACAAAGAGGATGGCCTCAGTACCCTTCTTCTGTACATTCATTCCTCAATAGTACTTTGATGTTTGAGGTACAATGTGAAGGTACCGTTCACATCTCTTCAGGATGGATTCTAGAACTAGAATCCCTGGTCTTTGTAGGAGATCCTTCACTTGCCTGTATGGCGATGGTGTATTGTGCTTGCTTGTCTCCCACTTGTGTGGACGATTCCATCTCTGGTGATGTTCCTTCTGATCATTGTACTTGAGAGCAGCTTGTTCTCGCTTGGGGGAGGCAAAGTGGTGTACTATCTTATGGGCATAAGGGTAACTAGGGTCTACAGGTTTACAGTACAATTATGCACTACATGCCTTTTGGAGAGGAGGCAATGTAGATGAATTATGCACTACATGCCTTTTGGAGAGGAGGCAATATAGATGAATTATGCGCCACATGCCTTTTGGAGAGGAGGCAATACTAGCTTCTGTCTCCAAGAGAACAAAGAGGCAACAAAACTACTTCTTTGTACCAACATGTATTATGCTTCACATTATAGATGGAGAACATTGTCCGTGAGATAAACCTTGAAAATCAGAAGGGATGGAGGGTGACATGTTTGCAGACATACTTATGCATAGAGGTCAACTGGAGACCTGATTGAACGTACCATGATAAATCACAGACATGATTGCATGGACTGGTACTGGAATGCCTGTAGACTATGTTACCTGAACATTTCATCTGAAACCCTTCACCTATCATCTTTATTATGAGTGATGATGGATTATGTGCAGAACTCCACAATCTGGCTCTTCCGAGTCCTCCTGGCAGAGCTCCTCATTCACTTCTGTATAGCGAGTGGGATGGATGCTCAATATCAACAGGTGTTCACTAGTATGTGTAAAGAGGCATTATTTGCATTGTATGAAGCAGACCATCATGTGTTAAAGATTGAAGACAAGCTTGCAGCCATGCTTGCAGCCACTGCGCCCATCAGTTTCAATAAGCAATGCACTCTTAATTCACTCTTTGCAGCCACTACACCCATCAGTTTCAATGAGCAATGCACTCCGAATTCACTCTTTTCATTGTTTCTTTTCATCACTTTGTAGTGGGAGAGTACGATCACGCGCATCTCAGCCTGCGTCTGCATCATGTGCTTTGGTGAGATCCCTGCATGCTTACATCTCAAGGGATGTCTGTCACTAGCATCATGTGCTTTGGTGAGATCCCTGCATGTTTACATCTCAAGGGATGTCTGTCACTAGCATCATGTGCTTTGGTGAGATCCCTGCATGCTTAAGTCTTAAGGGATGTCTGTCACTAGCATCATGTGCTTTGGTGACTAGATCCCTGCATGTTTACGTCTTAAGGGATGTCTGTCACTAGCATCATGTGCTTTGGTGAGATCTCTGCATGCTTAAGTCTTAAGAGATGTCTGTCACTAGCATCATGTGCTTTGGTGAGATCTCTGCATGCATAAGTCTTAAGGGATGTCTGTCACTAGCATCATGTCGTATAACTTCGTATAGCATACATTATACGAAGTTATACG
>BEGY01000043.1:444856-464496 GCA_002335675.1 Chlamydomonas eustigma | reverse complement strand
TAATCAGAGCACATCATCTACCTTTGCAATGGTGTCAACATTCATGATCCTTAAGCCTAATTCAAAATGGCCCACATATTCTTGATGATCTCAGGGTTTTCTTGAAACCTTTTCTTTTGTCCACCCCTGGGCAAAACACTCCTAGTACTGTAAAATTCAATACTTGGTATTTCCTCCATTCAAAGTATGGCATGCCCTTATCCTATCAGGCATACTCTTCACCAAGCTCGGGAAATATGTAGTGGGGACTGATTCTGCCTCTGCCTCCAATGCCACTTTGAATTCTGAGAAAGTTTTGCATCCTCTCTTGTTCACTTTTGCCTGCAGATAGCTCCAAAAATTCTCAATTGGATTCAAATCAGGGCTGTTGTAGCTGTTGGGGGGCCATCCCATCAAGAGCTTCATGTTGGAGGCATGTTTAGCATTCCACTGCTCAACCAAGGATGAGCAGGCCAAAGAAACACGGACTTTGTGGACATTATCCTGGTAGATATGACAGTGAGAGAAGCCAGGAAAGCCCTTACTCATCAGGCCATTAGAAGAAGATCGCTCAGCGCTCACATCAGAGTTCCGGGACTTACAGACTTAGGCGCTTTGGTCTGAAGATCCCGATGACAGGCAAGACAACGGTCTGGTGGCACCCTGGGACAATGTGATTCCTGAGAGTCCCTGGAAAACAGACATGGGATGCCAAGTTCATGATGAACACCTGCAAAGCTGCTTCAGCTGCGGTACGTGACTCCCTTTCTGAAATTGATGTACTAAGAGGCTTCTTCATATTTTTCAATCCCTCTGTCCTTTATTTATACTAATAACACATGCAAAGCTTCTTTCAATATCACATTATGTACCTTTCTCTTTGGCAGTGGGTTTATTTCAAGGGAGCGGAGGGTCTCACAGATCACTACGCCCTCGGCCATGCAAAGGCCAAACAACTGCTTCAGAATGACGCGTACCGCCAGGCAGCCTTGCAGCCATTTGACAGGAGCTCATTTGTTGCAGGGGTAGCAAGAGGCATGAGTTTAATGAGTTCTGCTGCTGAACTCAAGGATGATGGATTAGATGGATACCCCAAAGCCATCCCTGTTCTCTCCATTCATTACTTGGGATTCTTTTCTTTCAAGGTACATATGGCAGATGTTGGCATGTATGTATGTATCCTTTTCATGATGGTAAGTAGCCTAGGCCTGAATATCTGTCCCTTTGAATCTTCTTGCAGATAAGGAACAGCCTGTTAGAGTATACATCCAAGCTTGGATGACCTTAAGGTCAGCAAGCAGAGTGAAGGTGCAAAACCCCTCACAAGAGGAGCCTCACATCAGTTAGAAATCAAGAAGGAGATTGAGAGGCTAAGAGCCATAGGAAATGCATATGGATGGGACAAGATAACGACCTTAAGAGTGTTAGACGTATAATGTTTGCTACAACAATCGATTGATTGATTTTTTTTAATGCCGTACTTATGAATTCAAGTACTCGTTCACTTCTTCCTTATATTGATTCAGTTGGGCTTGATTTGGTGCTTTAATGGTTGAATACAGTTGAAGCTCACTTGATGTAATGACACTAGAAAAGCACTTGAAATATTGCCGCTTGAATGTCACTTGAATAGGGAGGTTTCATGTATGAGAATTTCAAGTTTTTTGTCACTTGTCGTTATATTGAATCAAGTGCCTCCTTCAAGTGCGTGTTTTCTTGATTCAATTGATTTTCTAACGGACCAATTTTACCGACGAGGTCTGAAAGAAGGAGGTGGGCCGGGGTCCCCAGCTCCTTTAGTCTTCCTCTCAACCCTTGGTGATATCGCACGTTATCTGAGATGTCATGCCCATGGATAAACGCATACTGAGCTATATCCACCAGGTAGTCCAGTGGAGCATGTTTGAAAGCATTAAAAGGACAAGCTTGGAATCACAGTTCAGCAGCGTGATAGGCCTAAGTCCGCTGAGTTCACACTGTGGCTGGCCCGGTTTAGGGAGGAGGCAGATTTTTAATATTTTTTTTAAACAGAACTTACAAGAAGGGAAACTCTCAGAACAGGAAAAGGAACAAGAACAGGAACTGGAACAAAGCCAAAACCAGCAAACAGGACTAAAAGAACCTAGAGTCCCTATAAAAATCTAAAACTAAAAACCTAACAGCAGAAAACCTAGAGTCTCTAAAAGAATAGAGAATAGGACTATTATTATTATTATTTTTTTTATTAATATTTTAAAAAGGAGCTAAGCGATCAAACGCTTCTCCGCTAGAGAGAGTCCGGAGAGGCCAGTTGCATGGTCATGGGAGGCAAACAGTCTATTCCTCAGGCTGGTTTGTGGGGCTTGTCCACCTTGGCCAGTCCTTGCCGCGTTGTCCAGACCAGGAAGAAGGGCTGGAGTGGGTCCTTGTTCACCTTGTCCAGTTCTGGGAGGGATGATGATGCGAGGGAGAGGGGCTGGAGAGGGCAGAAGAGTAGGATCTAGGGGTTGGTCGATCCGAACAGTGGCTGGGAAGGGGGGTACAGGAATGTGAAGACTCAGTCGTTTGGAGGTATTCTCGGCGGTGACAGAACAGAAGATTTTGAACCTCGAGAGAGCTCCCCCACGGGAGCGAAACTCTCGGAACAAGAACAGGAACGGGTACTAGCAACTGCCGAGCACGCAGATGCTTTACATTATCTTATAAACCGGAAAATTGATGTAAGATTAAGCTAATCACTCAAGCCTGCAAGCTGTGAACGACATTTTTATCCCTGACACTTGTAGCCGAGTAGCCGAATCCAGCTATCAACCTTAGAACAACACGTTTCATATTGCATCATTTGAATTCTCTATTATAGACAAAATGTGTTAACGTTGTAATGGCTCGACGAAGAATTCGATCACTCACTACTGCATGCAGGGAAAATAAGGGTGCTGTGGATGTATTCCCTCTATTATTTAATCTGACTGATGAATTGCTCCGCCATATGAACGCTATCATATTATACTAATTATACATGCGAAGAGATGTGGAAACTCGCCGTCGTATAGCATCAGATTTCACCGGGGTTGCAGCAGTATTGATTATGCAATGTTTAATAAGAGTGTGCCATTAACACGACTACATAAAGAAAACATGTGGTTACTCATGATTACAGAAAGATCCAAACATAGACTGATACATGTGCTCACAGTTTTTTGTTCACGGCTAAACTAAATTCTAACTCTGCCCTTATGCTTGTGGTCTACTTATAGGGGTATCAGCATCAGCAAGATTCGCAGCCTGGCAGGGTTATGGTGCTATCAGGGTATCAGAAGCAGCAGCAAGGTTCGCAACCTGGCAGAGTGGAAAAAGGTGGGTGGATGCTGCTTGCTGTCATGCTATCAAGGTATCACCTTGCTGACAACCACCTGCTACAGCTTAGTGATTCCTCTATTTACTGTCCTTGCTGCCCGTGATGCCCTGGCTTCTGTTTGCACTGTTGCTTCCATGTTATTTTGCTATCTCATATCCACTGAAATATGTAGCAGGTCTTGTCTTCTTTTTTCCCGTCCCTCCTTGAGTGTACGCCTCCTTTTTCTCCACACTAACTCGTCATTTTCTGAATCACTAGCTCGTGCACCATATCACTAGGGTGAAATGTCGTTTTGCATGACCTTGAGTCACCTGCTAGGCTTAACAAGTGTTCCTGTTCCGCCTCTTCCCAACTGCAGAGCCTCATATATCAGGGGGTGTTGCTGCTAGCTGCTGCAAGGCCAGCTGCACCTCCCCTCCACTGCATAGCTGCTGCTGCAGCTCCTGTTCCACCTGTTCCCAATTGCAGAGCCTGGGCAGGGGGTGTTGCTGCTGCTGCAAGACCAGCTGTACCTCCCTTCCACTTCATAGCTGCTGCTGCAGCTCCTGTTCTACTTCTTCCCAACTGCAGAGCCTCAACAGGGGGTATTGCTGCTGCTGCAAGACCAGTTGCACCTCATCCCCTCCACTGCATTGTAGCTGCTGCTGCAACTCCTGTTCCACCTCTTCCCAATTCCATCTCTTAAAAGAGCTGCGCCACAGCCAGCGAGCAGCTCCCATCAGCATGCCGCACCTCCTGCAGCACCTTCACGGGAGAGGAACCTCCCAAGGATCTCTGAAGTGGATCACGGGGGGCACATCCCATTCAACATGGGCATCCATGCAGGAGCCAGAAGAGTTCCCTTGTCTCAACTTCCCCTTTCTGCACCACCAGCATCAGAGTACCACTCTCCACCTTCTCACCCAAGCGAGGGAGCCTCCTATCATCATTCGCACTCCAGAGCGCCACCCCCAGCTCATGTGCCTACTTTCATTCCACGACCCGACCCCCGACGCGTTGTTCCTGTCAGCTTTGCAAGCCATGGGCCCGCACACTCAACAGGTTATGTACCGAGCACCAGCACTAGCAACATTCCTTATGATGAGGACCAAACTTTCAAGCTCAATGGGACTAAAAATTCCCTTGATGCTAAGAGTGTTCCCACATTCAAGCCCAAGAAAGGGCTCATCACATACTACAAGTACTCACATACCCTCAATAACCTCATTGCCACCCAAGGCCCTAGGTTTGACAATTGTCATGCGTATCTAGTAGGTATCTAAGGTATCATCACTTCTTCCTTTGAGCGCTCACAACTTTCTGCATGCAATCAGTTCCTTAGGACTGTACAGAATTTTGGCCTTAAGTAGTGAGGCAGCATGCCTCATAACCTAGTTCTAGCGCAGCGTTACACCGGTGCAGTGTTAGACCGTGACACCTTAACTTAAACGCAATTACGTGTCATACGAATGGATCCCGAGTTGATAAATAAAAGTCTTGACTTGCATGGAGTTAGTCCACTGTGAGTCACCTTAGTAAGGGAGGACAGAATGGCATCCTTGTCCTCTAGTCTCTGACGCAGCAACACATTTGGGAAGTCCTCAGAGGTGAGGGACAGCACATCATCCACTTTGTTCCGGAGCTCCTGCATACAGTGGGGAGTACAATCACATCATCAACGCAGCTTCTGCATATAGTGGGAAGTACAGTCACATTATCAACGGAGCTCCTGCATACAGTGCAAAGTACAGTCTCTCCCCCTAGTGAGTAGTGGCCGAGCCACCAGAGGAAGTCCCCCTCTGACGATGGAAAGAACCCGGGTTCGACTCCGGGTGACGACACTTTCCAAAGCTGCTACTAGGGGTGGTGACTGCTCGGCAGTTGCTAGTACCCGTTCTTGTTCCCGTTCCCGTTCCGAGAGTTTCGCTGACTTGGGAAAAAAGTCACCTCATCAACGGAGCTTCTGCATACAGTGCAAAGTACAGTCACCTCATCAAGTTTTTTCCCCCCTAGTGGGTAGTGGCCGAGCCACCAGAGGAAGTCCCCCTCTAACGATGGAAAGAAACCGGGTTCGACTCCGGGTGACGACACTTTCCAAAGTTGCTACTAGGGGTGGTGACTGCTCGGCAGTTGCTAGTACCCGTTCCTAAAAAAAAAAAAAAAAAATCAACGGCAAGCTGAGGCCTTCAAAACTCCATCAAAACACCGGTAGTACCACATATTTGCACTATACAGTGAGTGCCATTCTATTCTTACCAATCGTCATCTATCACTCATTTAACACTCATTTGAACATTTGTATCACCTGCACATTACAGCATGTTGCTTGAATGCGACCCTCTATTTGCTGAATGCGAAACTCACTCTGTTTTCGGGATTTTTCTACGCCGGCCTGCAGTCATTGATCAGTCAATATTGAATTGAAAAGTCACTTGTTGTAATGATCAGTGGCCAGCAATGTTATGCAGAGTAAGGACATGAAGCAAGTGGCATCTACTTGTTTCAAGGAGAGAAAACAAAGAAATGCCGGCTATGTCTAAGACTCAATCTCTTATGCTGCCAAGGCAATGTAGAGGACTACCTGGCAAGCGTCCACTTCTAACGTTTCCAATGCAACTCAGCAACTTTGACTCTCACTTCAGCTCACAGCACTGAGTCACCCACCTGCACTGCAGACTTGACATCATGCAACTCCACCATCATGCTGGCTTGCTGAAGCTCAAAATGGAGGAGCTTGTCATTCTCTTCAGTTCTCATGGACTTTATCTCATTCAGCCAAGCATGCTGCTGGTGCCTCTGCATTTTGCCAGTCGCTATTTTTCGAAGGTCCTCTGTGAAGTCGCAGGTACAGCATTATGAGATGGTATCAGTGTCTTATTGAATGTTAGCCATTATGACTCTGCTGTGATAACAAGAATTGTTTGCCATACAGTGTTCAAAATGCACCTACCAAGTTCATCTATCAATGCATTTGTAAGGTCCAGCAGGTTTTCTTGGGTGTTGGACAGCTGTCGGTTGACACATGAAAATCATTGGATTTAGGAGAAAGGTCATAAAATGCAGATTGATATGTAGCCTATTTAGGCGCTGAGGGTTTAGTTGGTAGTTTATCAAACATGAGTGGAGATTTTATGCTTATCTGGCAGTGCTTCTCGAGTGTGTAAACTCTGCAGGCATGTTACCAATTGCAGCATGCATCAGTCAACTAATGAACAAGGAAGTCCATGCCCCTTAGAACATTGTGTTGTCAAAAAAGTTGAAGATTTTTTTAGAAAGGTTTATGCCTGATAAAAACATGCAGTTGCAGAACAGAGTGATGAAAATATGACAGAAATTTCACACCTGTTTGATAAGGTCTCTAACTACAGAAATAGTCTTCCATTTGGACTCAGATGAGGCTGCATTCAAGCCTCTACCCTGATGCCCGTTGTGAATCATACCTGATATCTACCCAGGATCCTAATTCCTATGTGTTCAAATTTGTTATCAGAAGCTAGACGGAGAGGTAAATTTAACGTTTTAAAACGTTAGAATAGTAATCTTAAACATTCATTTTGTCAGGAATGCACTCTCCTTGATATGGTCAAGTCGATGATATTCATAAGCACCAAATCCTTGGAACCTGGTTTACTGCTGGCAGTACGATTCATGGCACAGGTAAACTGCGCACCTAGATTGCTCAAGTGTTTTTGATGTCAAGGAGGTCTTGGTTATGTGGTCTTTCTGCTTGTGGTTCTCGCTCTCATACTCACTGTGTTATTCTTCTCCTGCTTGAGAAGGCCCGAGAAGGCAAATTTGATTGAAATCGGAGAATCTAATGCTTGGATGGATGCTCGTGGGCGAAACAAGAAGGCTTCAGCTCTGCCCGGAAATGTAGGTTTTTTTTTTTAAAACCGGTACTCGGCAAGGTAGGTAAGGTAGGTACTCTGTTCAGCCTGTTACCCTTTGCGAACTAAAATCTTGTTGATGAACAATTATTGGCTTACAGCTTTAATAGTGTAACCTCGGCAAGGCACATTCTCCTCGAAATAAATTCGCTCAGCACAAAATTGCTGAGAAAATGCAACTGGAGTAGCTCCTTGCGTGTTGCGCTCATACTGTGGGGCTCAAAATGCCGCCAAGACGATATCTCCCTAGACTCCTTTCAAGCTCCCTGCCTAGCTTTACCTACAGATTGCCCAGTCCTACTCAGCATTCTGCCACCCGGACTGGGCACTACATGTCTATGCACATGTTAGTTCATAATGTACCCCGCAATCTAAATATGCACTTTTATTGAATCTGCAGGTCAGGACCATCACCTAGTACTCCATTGAAATCACGATGTGCATTGTAGCAGGGATGTGATACATGGCATGCTGTGATAAAGGTCTACCATCCATCTGAAGGGAATACCCTGATGATACAGTACTAAGGTATCTGGTGCTTCTGGTACTAGCTTGGCATCTGGTACTAGCTAGGCATCTGGTACTAGCTTGACATATCATGCTAGCTAGGTATCTTGTACTAGCTTGGCATCTGGTACTAGCTAGGCATCTGGTACTAGCTGGGCATATCATGCTAGCTAGGCATATCATTCTAGCTAGGCATATCATTCTAGTTGGGCGTCTGGTACTGTCCAGGGCCTTAAGCCCACCCTGGCAGAATACCTGGGCTGTTTACTGCCATATTACCTGAATGGTCTTTTTTAATGGTAGTAGGCTCAATTCACAAGACCTTCACAATTTAAACTACAGGCATGCGCACTCGCTCCATTCGCCAGCGCCTGGCTGGGTGTTGCAGCTTGCTGGATTGCTCTGGAGGAGTTTGAGGCACGTGGCCCTTGAAGAGGCTGCGGCTCTGGATCCTGAGAATGCCAGTGTGTGGGGTCCTCATATCACTGGTGGCAAGCAAGGGGGGGAGGCAGCTGTTGTATCCCAAGTAGGGGATAGAGTTTATGCATAGGGGATAGGGTTTATGCATAGGACACCTAGGACACCTGAGTAAGAAGGGGGCAACCACTGCCCTCAATGCAGGGTTGAAGGTTGAAGTAGTTGAAGCATGGGGCATGTTGGTAAGAAGCTGGTGCCTCTAAATTAGGGGTGTTTTCAGGCTTGGGGCAATTGAGTGCAAGTAGAGGGAACATTCTATGGGTGTAGTTAGCTTTACTAGCAGCACAGCTACTGCTTTTACATCTCACATTGTGTGATTGTCTTGACTTTGAATTACAATTGTTGGGACAGGATCAGATACTTATTCATTGTGTCTTGTCCATGTTTCCAGTGCGCTGTGCCGTTAGGGCGTGAGGATAGCGGTATGCTGACTGATATGGTTCGGCAGCTGGCCCCTCTTGAGAGTGGAAGAGCTGCTGAGAATCTAAAGAGAGTGGCTGCTGCACCTCATGGAGACCTGATGATGAGCATGTATCCATGTATAATATGAGGAAGTGGGTTTCCTAGATACACTCTCAACAACATGTTGATTCGTTTGGCTTATGAATGAATTAATGGACGTGTTTCAAATCAAGTTAGGCAATTTGAATCTAAATCAAATTTAGGTAAGTTGAATTGAAAATTTTAATGTTAGGCAATTTTATACCAGCTTACCTAACCGCGCTAACAAAAGTTTGGATTATTATTATAGTTTCATCATCAATAGCTTAATGACCTTGCGAATATCCACTGCCATTTTTCCTGCCCAGATATCAGGACTGGCGGGTTTTACAGTTCTGGAAAAAATCTGGAAGAGGTCTTTTAGTCACAGCACCTCCCAAAATAATGCCTGCCCTTTTGAATGTCCCTAGAAGTGTTGACTGCTGAGTGCCCTTGATCAAAATCACTACAGTCAGTAGGAACTAGCGGGGCAGATGCAAGGGCCTTGTTATAAGCCTCGTTCTCTCTCAATCTAGCCTTCTGCTGCAGCTGCTCATGATATGCTCTTAAATGTTTAGCAGACTTAGAGAAGATCATTTGTGTGGCATCAGAAGGAGACAATGGATTACCAGGTGTGCCTGGCATGACAATGGAGTACCAGGTGTGCCTGGCATGACAATGTAGTACCAGGTGTGNTCTCAGTGCCTTCTTATATCTACCACTAAGTAGGTGCTTGCTATGTTCTCTCAGTGCCTTCTTATATCTACCACTAAGTAGGTGGTGGATGGCTCACTTTGGCTGTTGGGGCTGGAGTGGCTCTTGTCAAGATTGGCTGGCTTTCTGGTCAAATTGCCAAGAAAGAGGCCATCCAAGAGTGAGTTACTCAGCTTATTATTAAAGTGGTTTTTCTCAGAAATTTTGGTGAATTCTGGACAGGGCATTTTGTATTTCTGCCTTAAGATTTTGTGCTGTGCACTGACCATGCAATGTTCTTCTGTTGACATGATCTTTAACACTTTAGGACCTGTTTCCTTCAAAGAGCGAGTCAAATGGGGGAAATGAGCCCTTTATTTCTGGTGGGGACGTCCCACTCAATGCTCGTCTTTGTCTACCTGATTTGCTCGTTACTTTTTACTAAAATCCCACGCTTTTGTAAACTCAGTTATGGGTAAAAGCAGTGTGAATATGTTGAAGCACGTGTACAATTTACAAAATTTAGAGGCTGATGACGTGAACAAGTGGCAATTAGATGCATTTAAATTAGAATATCTTAGGTCTTCTATTTCTCTCATTTTGTAAAACTTTAAAAACTTCAAACGCAGTTATGTTAACTGATAAACCCCATTGAAGAAAGTGACAAATTGTGTCGTTCCTCTTATAACAGAGCTAGTGCCAGGGTCTACCATGTTGGCACTGTGGAATTGATCTGAACATATCCAACTCTTTTTTATAGATTAAAGAATATTTTCGCCAAAACGTGATTTGACGATTTCAAGATGAATTGGTGCTGCATTTATCTTATTGAACATGAGGGGACATTTTTAAATTGCCAGCACGCCCCTCTCCAAAAGAGAAAGCACACAAAAAGAAATTCACAGTTCCTATAAAGTCAAAATCCATTCGTCAATAACAGAATAGCCTAGAGTGATGTATATCTTATGCCTTCTTATTTTCCTGCCTCCTATCCAACTCAGCTTGTAACTTGGGCAACACCTTGATGGTCTGAATCTTGGAGGTCCTGTGAAGTAAATATCAAGGTGCACAAAAATAATCCAGAGCATGTAAATGCATGCTAGAATTATGCTTGGCTCATTCTTAGTTTACTGACAATAGGGAATATACTAAGCAGGTAGGTAAGGTCTAAAAAAAATTGCAAAAATGCAATGTAATCCCAAGCACTGAAGTTTGAGCTGTTTCCTTTGGCACCCATTTCCTTCATGGCATGGCCCTTCAAAGCATCTAACTCAGCTTTCCTCTTAGTTAGCACTGCACCTTTGAAGTCCAGAAGAGTGCTGTTTGAAGGATGTTTATGAGATAACATGGGACAACAATGCTTGCTGTCGTGCTCCTCCTTCAAGCAAGCTACATTTGCCATAAGAAGACATGCTGCACATATGTATGTGTACACTTTGGCAGCTTTCTGTCCACCCACTCTCCCCCCTAATACATCAACTTGTTGTTGCTGACCACCTGTTGCAGTGAGTCCACTAGGAGCACACATGCCCTGCTCTGGAGTTGCAGTGTTCTCACCAGCTCCATGTACTACACCTACTGCATCCATTAGTGTTAGATGGTGCTGCTCACCAGATGCTGAAGCAACATCCTCAAATAAGGCTGACAAATCACCCCCACCACTAAGGGGACCAGAAAATCTAGGCTGCTTCACAAGATGTTGTTTGTCACTGCTTAGTGAGAGCCCTCCTACCCTCCCACCAACAAGCACAGGAGACACTGGAAGAGGTCTTTTAGTCACAGCACCTCCCAAAGTAATGCCTGCCCTTTTGAATGTCCCTAGAAGTGTCGACTGCTGAGTGCCCCCCTGATCAAAATCACTACAGTCAGTAGGAACTAGTGGGGCAGATGCAAGGGCCTTGTTATAAGCCTCGTTCTCTCTCAATCTAGCCTTCTCCTGCAGCTGCTCATGATATGCTCTTAAATGTTTAGCAGACTTAGAGAAGATCATTTGTGTGGCATCAGAAGGAGACAATGGAGTACCAGGTGTGCCTGGCATGACAATGGAGTACCAGGTGTGCCTGGCATGACAATGGAGTACCAGGTGTGCCTGGCATGACAATGGAGTACCAGGTGTGCCTGGCATGACAATGGAGTACCAGGTGTGCCTGGCATGACAATGTAGTACCAGGTGTGCCTGGCATGACCTGAGTGGTGAAGGCTAAATTAAAAGCTCCAGCCATGCCTCTGAAGTCTACCCTTTTTCCCTTCTCATACTGAGGCAGAAACTCTGCATACAACTTCCTTTCAGCAGATGTAGTTATTGGTAGAGCAAGATTAGGCAAACACTTCAGGATTCCTCCTGCCTGTGCCTTCAAAAATCTTCCTTTCTGCCTGTTTGAACCATTTCTCATTATGCAGATATCTGGTGTTCCCACCTTTGGAGTATTTGGAGCCATAAGCTGTTGAGGCTTTGTGATCTTGCTGGCACCACCCTTGCCCATCACACTCATTGAGGCCCCTGTAACCAAGGAACACATTATCTGAAAACTCATATTACATAATGCAAATGAGGCTTACATGCCTATGATGCCTATTATTCTTGTGCATGTACACTTCATTTACTTCATTCTCAACAACACATGAAATCATGAAAGCACAAACCTGCTTCTAATGTTCTATCTGCTGTTGAACTTTGTAGCTGCAACAAAGTGTTGGCAGCAACATTGCTCTCTGCTTCTAGCAACTTCTGGAGCTCAGCATAGTTCATCTCATCTGCATCCTGTATTTGTTGTTCAATCTCAACCTCTACATGGCCACAAGATGAGGAGCTAGAGTAGACAAAGGCTGCTTGGAACCTTTTTGGACACCAGTCATTATTTTCTGGAGCAGCTGACTGGTGAAATTGATGAGGGCTCTCCAACCTCCACACAGTTGGAAGATCCTTATGAAGCACATAAGGGATATGTTCCCAAACCTTTGAAGGGCCAGCAGTAGCACCTAGTTCATTCCTAGCTTTATGAACAACAGTTGCTGTAGCTGCTAGCAAGGATTGAGATGCTTGTGTGCCCCCTAACCTCCTCTGGGCTGTTGTGAGCACTGATCTGGCTGTTGCTGTCCTTGTTGTCCTCTCAGGGTCCCATGTGTAACCATGTCCCTCCTCCAAGTGGTAAGGGTTCAGAGGGATTGAGCTGACATCTGGCAGTGGTGTGCTGAGCTGACTTCTGCTTGCAAGTTCCACACACCAGATTTCTGCTACAAAGAAAGATGGTGCTGTGGGCTCCCAAGCCCTTGGAGCTGGTAGCATCAGCCCAACCTTTCTCGCTATCAAGTTCAGAGCCACACACTGATCCATCTGCCTTCTCCTTCATGCATCTAAATTTAAAAGTGGGAGGAGTCCACTGGTATGCATCCAAGACAATCAGCTGGGTTTCAGCTAAAAAGGTGTCAAGTGCTGTGACAGGTCCTGACTTGCTCAAGACAGCACACTGAGGAAAGGTGTACACAATGCCATAGCATTTGAGAGTTTTATTTTTGATGTTACTACCAATGGTAGCAGCGGCAATGTCGGTAAAAAGGGCAGATTTAACGTCAGTGAGACCCCTACCACCGTCCTTGTAATATGGTATATCTGCGTCTCCAAAAAGTGTTAGCGACGATAAGGTCTGACCGCTGACTAAAGCTCGAAAACTACTTGTTTGCCTTGTGGCTTGTATTCTATCTCAGTCATGTCAAATGAAGCCAAAATACCACATCAAAAAAGCGTAGATATTTGTTTTTAAGAAATAGTGATGGTTGAGGACTTGCCGGAAATTGAAGTGTGGCCGAAATTTTTTCGGCGAGGTCCGGAGCAGAGTATGAATCTGAGGTGGTTCTGTTGTAGTGCAGCCCGTAGATGTACAGCCGAAACAGGGTCGTTCATTAAAAGTCTTATTGAACTTGCAAAGAATATTTTGAAAAGCGTCGATCTAAACAGGTAGGGTCGAGGGTACGCTCAAGAGACCTCGATGTTATTGATTAAGTATTTAAATTAATCAGGAACCACACTTCCTGGCAATGACATAAATGAGCACGGCTGATCATCTGCCTGCCGCCTGTCTGCCTTCCTCCTTGAATTAGGTATCTCCATTTGCTAAATGCTTCATATGGGATGCAGAGCTTCATCCTAAGCAGCTGCTGGCTTAGAGAACTCAACGCAGCTCCAAGTAAGTGATGAGAACAAACTCTTGTTCCACCTGTTTCCGATCAAGTAAGGTGAAAGACCTACATGGCTAAACAATCACCCTATCTACCAAAGTTACACACTCCATAGTATCAGTAGTATCTATCATGACGGTTTATATCAAGTAGGTACCTCTTAGACAGATTCTGGTGGCTACCAACTCACCTTATTTGTTATAATTTAGGGCAGATAGTGCAGCTGACTAAAGCACTGTAGCACGGCAGTCTGTAATTTGAAATCTGATTTGATGTGTTTACAACCCCATCATCAGGATATGCTATTGGCCACAAAGCAGCCTCTGTCCTCTCATAACCCGCCTGGAGTGATATTGACATTGCCCCTTCCACCCCATCAGACAACTTCTGCTTCCATTGCTCCTGATGAAAATGTAAAATCTGAGCTGGTAACTAGCAATCATCACAATCTTGTAGCAGATGCCTTGGGCACTTTGAAGAAGGCAGAGGTGAGTAGATAGGGTTATGAGTATGAGCTGGGAGGATGGACAGTGCGATGATGACTAATGGCAGCAGATGAGGGCTCAGGGGACAAGGAAGGTGAATATTTTCTAGATATCAAACAGTATTTATAGCGTGAAAATTATTGGCAATCATTCTTTATTAGATTATTGTGTTGTCATCTTGTCAAGTGACGATTTCTCAGCGCCACCATAAATACCATGTCATCCTTTTCTGCTGTTTCAGCATGAAGCCCTGAACAGCTTAGACCTATCACCCTGTCCATCCGCAGTGAGCCATCATCATGAACTAAACATCCCTCCAGACTCTCTCCGTGAAGAAATTCAAGATCTAGACGAAGGGGCGCCTGAGGACATCAGAAATGTAGAATTGACATCCGATAATACTAGTCATGTGAATAATGGTGACCTTTCAATGAACTGCTCATAACACTTTCTTGATGTGTGAGTACGTAAGGTAGGGATGAGAAGACCATTTGCCCTCCATGTTTTTTTTAAATATTAACCTTCATTAATTTGCTTATAAGTGTAGATGCAGGTTGCTTTAGCCTGCTCTTCAGCTACTTCAGCTCTCACTGAAGGAGTAGATCAGCAACAAACTCAACAACAGTAGCCGCTACCCCTATGGGTAACAGAAAAGGCCCCCTGTGATGTGACTCATCGTGGTGTACATCTTGACTACCTGAGGCTGCTCATCCGCCATAGGGGACAATTCACAAGGATTGGACTTTCCAGTATGTGGTCGACATGTTCATTGGCCCGGCCTCCAAAGCAGGCAAGTGCTGCCTATTTGACTTTATCACCCAAATGTTCACTGGAAAGCCAATGTTCTTCATCAGCCACACTTGGTCAAACAATGTTGGGACTCTCTTGCATCAGCTGGATCAGTATTTCGAACTTTCACACTTTGATTCATTATCTCTGAGCCATGCCAACACCCAATTGATTTGGCTGGACATATTTGCCATCAATCAGCATCCTTATGAGAACAGAGGTTGCCTACTGAACGATGATGTCTCAAACTTGGGCAAAGTGCTTGAAGCCACTAAGCAAACCCTCTTCAGCTTGGATACTGGTTATGTGTCGCTCAACAGAATCTTGTGCTTGTTCGAGGTGAAGGGCAGCATTAGAATTCTTTTTTACTTTATAGGTCATACTCTGAAGGGACGTAAATAACTGTATCAATGTGAGCAAGGGGCTAAGGCGACAGGCAATCATCATCTCCATGCTCAATTCCCTGTCGATTGTGTTATAAGATTGTAGTGGTTAAGCACTGATCATCAATCATCATATATTATTGTGATTATTTTGGTGATTTTTACACATATTTCAAATATTCATACATTCAATATGATTAGGTATGGAAGACCTTTGAGGCAAAGAGCCCATCTGGCCTTTGTGTTCTGATGCTCGATGTTGCTGAGTTGTTCAACACTTTTGATATCTCACTAGCCAATGCAACTCAGCCAGCCGACATGGAGCGTATTCCACGTGAGATTGAGGAAAACATTGGGTCGGTGCAACTCAACTTGCGTCTCAAAGACGCCCTAGTCACCAGTGCAGACCACAAGGCGTCAAACAGGCATGGACCTGGCAAAGATACTTAACAAGACCACTCTTCTGCATGAAGCCAATGCTCATTTTTAGAAGGCGATTCCGATCTTGGAGAAGGACCTTTTTAGAAGGCAATTCCGATCTTGGATATCGGCCTCGCCATACACAAGAAAGAGCTTGGAGAGGCAGACCCATCCACCCTTGCCAAAATATTCTCCCTTGGATGCTGCTGCTACGGAAAGTAGAACATGAATAAGATTGCAAGGCGCCACCATCGTGAAGCCTTTGACAAACAGACTCAGGTGTTGGGTAGTGACCACAAGGCCACTTGGGCTACCCGACTCGCCTTGGCAGATTACATCTGTAATGCTGGGCAGCGACTGCTTTTAGGTCCACCGGAGTGGATTGAGTACTTTTTGGTCTTTGAAGCCAGAGTGCGGCTACTGGGACCTGCCCATCGAGACACTATAGTAGCGTTGGGCAAGATGTTATCTTGTCTTCTTGAGTCTGATATGAAATCTCACAATGCCCATGCAGTGGATCTGCTTGAATCTGCCGTGGCAGCGGCAAAATGTAATAGATTCAACTTCCTTTGACACCTATGTCACACCTTTTTCTCACACTTACGTAATTTCCTATTTCACAGCGTCCCATGACATCCTGTCACTCTTGTTTTACTATAAATACTATAGATTTCTTTGTTTTACAGAGATTTATCTTGCTAAACCTCGACCACCCATGTAAAACCTCGAACTCTGACTTTGACTAAGTCTATACTTAGTCCACACACAGCTTAAACCCCTTCATTTGGTTTCAGAGCTTTGTCTCAATCCCATGGCTACCACAGTAAATAACCCATGATGACCCATCGCTCTTCTGCATCATCATCCACTTACCGCGCTGCCTCATCTCATCATCACTACCAGCAGCGTGACTCTCGCCCGGATGATCCAATGGAACTAGGAGCCATTTCTACTGAGAGACACCATCAGAGCAACCGCTTTGTGTCTAACCGCTCTGCCACCCCTGGACCCTCTCATCGCCGTAGCACCACCCCAGCTCCACCTCCTCGCACTTCAACTGCTGGCCTGACCAAGCTCACTGATGCAGACCGTGAGTACCTCATCAAAAACAATGGTTGTTTTCACTGCCGTCAGATCAACGCGGACCACTCTGCACGCAACTGCCGCAACGTACAGCAGAGATCTGTGCCCTCCACCTCTCGTACCAGGGCATCATCTCCTGCTCCCTCAAAAAACTAGGCATCGTGGCCCAGGCCGGATCAACCTGTGCGCCACTACCTCAACAGCAGCCTGATCACCTGCCCATGTCTAATACTACCTTAGCTTCTCCACCACCTCCTTCTTTGCCCTCACCCTTGTCCACTGCCAACACTTCTCCTTCTCTCTCTTCTGAAAACTTTGTCTTCACAACCCCGGCTCCCTCAGCTTTCTCTCCTAGTCTCCTTCGCCCCTTAGCTCGTTTCATTGCAGGTACCCGCCGAGCTCTTGTTCGCCGTGGTTCACCTAAACCCTAGATACCCCAGCTCTCTATTTCCTCTGAACCTTGTCTTGATCCACGCTCTCTCTCCAACTCCTTCACCTCTCCTTTTTCTCTTGCTGGTGATGTCCTTCCACAGCAGAAACCTCAAATCCATCTTCTCTCCGCCAAGCGCTTTGCAAAATTTGTACGCAAACATCGCAGTTCTCAGTTCTCATCCTCCACTTCCACTGCCCCAGCCATTGAACTCTTCAAAATCTATGTATCCCTTGCCACCTCAGAATCAACAGCTTCCTCGTCTCATCCCTCATCTTCACACACCTTCACCTCTATCAAAACTCATGTGGATCCTGCCATGTTCACACCCAAGACCAGCTAGTTATCTCCACCTCAACAAGCTGCTCTTCATGACCTCCTTCGCACTCATCACTCTACCTTTGATGAGCCCTCAGCTATCAATACAGACTCTTTGGATACCCTTGATGGCTACCGTCACCGTATCCACCTTCAACCTGGTTCTCTGCCACCTACCCACCGTCTCTACCGCATGAGCCCTGCTGAGCTTGAAGAACTCCACAAACAGCTGCAAATCTACCTTGAAAAAGGATGGATCAGACCTAGCTCCTCTGAATACGGTGCTCCTGTCCTCTTCGCACGGAAACCTGATGGATCCCTTCGCTTGTGTATCGACTACCGCTCTTTGAATGCACAAACCATCAAGGACCGTGGACCTCTTCCCTTGACCTCTGAAGTCTTTGACCATCTCCATGGAGCTAAGTACTTCACCTCCTTGGACCTGTGGTCTGGCTACCACCAATGCCTTATCCACCCTGATGACTCCCACAAGACCGCCTTCAGGACCCGGTATGGCCTGTATGAATTCACAGTTATGCCCTTTGGTCTCACCAATGCCCCTGCTGCTTTCATGCGTCAAATGTCTCATGTCCTGAAAGCCTACCTTGACAAGTTCGTCGTGTGCTACCTTGATGATGTTCTCATTTATTCCAAGACAGACAGAACATCTTCAGCACATCAAACTGGTACTAGAAGCCTTTGACCGCTGCAACCTCAAGGTCAAACTTCCCAAATGCTCCTTTGCCACATCCTCAACTCGCTTTCTCGGCTACCTTGTCTCCTCACAAGGACTTGCCGCTGACCCCAAGAAAACTGCTGCCGTCGCTGACTGGCCCTTGCCCTCCGACATAACCTCTGTCCGCTCCTTCCTTGGCTTCACTGGATTCTATCGTCGCTTCATCCGTGACTACGCCAAGATTGCAGCACCTCTGACTGATCTCACAAGATCAACTGTTCCCTTTCCCCCGATCCTCCCTCCCTCAGCTGTTGACTCCTTCAATCAGCTCAAAACAGCACTTCTCTCTGCTCCACTCCTCCTCATTCCACACACTGGCCCTGACTCCACCTTCATCCTCTACACTGATGCTTCTACCCTGCTAGGTCTCGGCGCTGTTCTGCTCCAAGACCAAGGCCAAGGACCTCAACCTGTGTGCTACGAGTCTCGCAAACTCACTCCCGCTGAACGCAACTACTCTACCCATGAACTTGAACTTCTTGCCATTGTCCATGCTGTCAAGATCTTTCGTCACTACCTCGAGGGCTGTCAACACTTCACACTGTTCACAGACCACCACAGCCTACGCTACTTCTTCACCCAGAAAGACTTATCCCGTCGCCAAGTCCGTTGGGCACAAGACCTTGCTGTCTACCAACACAACATGTCTATCATTACTATCATCTACAAGGATGGTAAGAACAACCATGCTGATGCCTTGTCCAGACTTCTTCCTGCTTCTCTTGAGACTTCAGCTCCCTTAGCTCCCTTAGATTCTCAGTCCCACTCTCCACCTTCCCCTGCCATCTCCAGCCTGCTACTCAATCAGCTCCTTGATCTCTGTCCCACCCATGTTCTCCATGCTGACCCCTTGCTGGATGATATCAAGGCTGCCTATGCTCTTGATCCATTCTACGCCGACTCTAACCCTCGTCGCCCTAAGTATCTTCTCTGCCGCGATTCCTTATGGTACTTCAAGGATCGCATCTGTGTTCCCTCTGACCCTGCTTTACGCCTTCGCCTCCTCCATGAATACCTAGAATACCATGATACCCCTACCTCTGGTCACCCTGGCTACCTCAAAACCCTGAACTCCATTGCCTCACACTACTGGTGGCCTCGCATGACCCGAACTGTCAAATCCTATGTGTCATCTTGTGCTACTTGTCAACGCATCAAGCCTTCGACTCAGCTTCCACCTGGGCTCCTTCAGCCACATGCTGTTCCGGTACGCCCTTGGTCTCATGTCAGTATGGATCTGATTACTGATCTTCCCAAGTCCAAATGCCATGACACCTTGTCTTATGATTACATTGTCACTTTTGTGGACATGCTCACAAAACAAGCTATCTTCGTCCGTGCCAACAAGTCCATCACCTCTCAACAGCTTGCACATGTCTTCATTGATCATGTTTTCTCCAAACATGGCCTACCCTCTGTCATTGTCTCTGACCGCGACCCCCGGATCACCTCAGAATTCTGGCAAACCTTATTAACTCAAC
>BEGY01000043.1:396294-442218 GCA_002335675.1 Chlamydomonas eustigma | reverse complement strand
ACAACCATTGTTTTTGATGAGGTACTCACGGTCTGCATCAGTGAGCTTGGTCAGGCCAGCAGTTGAAGTGCGAGGAGGTGGAGCCGGGGTGGTGCTACGGCGATGAGAGGGTCCAGGGGTGGCAGAGCGGTTAGACACAAAGCGGTTGCTCTGATGGTGTCTCTCAGTAGAAATGGCACCTAGTTCCATTGGATCATCCGGGCGAGAGTCACGCTGTTGGTAGTGATGATGAGAGGCAGCGCGGTAAGTGGAGGATGATGCAGAAGAGCGATGGGTCATCATGGGTTATTTACTGTGGTAGCCATGGGATTGAGACAAAGCTCTGAAACCAAATGAAGGGGTTTAAGCTGTGTGTGGACTAAGTATAGACTTAGTCAAAGTCAGAGTTCGAGGTTTTACATGGGTGGTCGAGGTTTAGCAAGATAAGTCTCTGTAAAACAAAGAAATCTATAGTATTTATAGTAAAACAAGAGTGACAGGATGTCATGGGACGCTGTGTAATAGGAAATTACGTAAGTGTGAGAAAAAGGTGTGACATAGGTGTCAAAGGAAGCTGAATCTATTACACTCAAAGATGTCCAAAACAGCATACGCCATCAACTGGACCTAGCCAAAGCCCGTCAAGAAACTCAAGCCAATCGCAGCCGCCGCCCACTTACCTTCACCGTTGATGATCGTGTACGCCTGTCCTCTGACCACCTTACCTTAGTGGAATACCCTAGCTCCAAGCTTCGTCCCCGCTTCCTTGGACCCTTTACTATCAATAAGGTGATTTCCCCTGTTGCCTATCGCCTTACCCTTCCCGCCGCCTTATCACACATTCACCCAGTTTTTCATGTCTCACGTCTCCTACCCTGGAATGACAACCCTACATCTGAATTCCCGTGACACACGTGACACACCCAGTCAACCCCTGGCTAACCCTCGTGACTATGTACGCAATGCTCATCCTGTTCACAGCATTTTGGATTGCAGAATTCAAACAGACCCCGACAGCCGTGCTCGCCCTAAATCAAAGTGCCTTTTCTTCAAAGTCAGATGGTCTACCCCCAACCCTGATCAGCCTATTGACACTTGGGAACCTATGCGTTCTTTGACTAAGCTTACTGCTTTCAAAGACTTCCTTTCTTCACCCACATGGAGTACTTTTGTCCAAACCCCAGCCTATTTGTGCTTTGCAAGGCTGTACAAGACTAAGATTCCTAAGGTTGTGCACTTTGCAGTCCTTGATGATCCTCCTTAAAGTCAACGTGGACGTTTGACTCTTAGTAGGGGAGAATGTAATAGATTCAGCTTCCTTTGACACCTATGTCACACCTTTTTCTCACACTTACGTAATTTCCTATTTCACAGCGTCCCATGACATCCTGTCACTCTTGTTTTACTATAAATACAATAGATTTCTTTGTTTTACAGAGATTTATCTTGCTAAACCTCGACCACCCATGTAAAACCTCGAACTCTGACTTTGACTAAGTCTATACTTAGTCCACACACAGCTTAAACCCCTTCACAAAAGCTGTTCAGTGTGCCGATCACCCCTCCACTCTTATGACAATCAAACTGTTGGCGTCATACCTCTGGAAGCTTAATCACACTCTAAATGCCGAGGATATGTTTCGGCATGCTGTGGATGGCAGGGCTCAAGCCTTAGGTCATCAGCACTAGTCCACAGCGGAGGGACTCAAAGAGGTGCGTGCCTTGTACAAGTAGGCCCATGCAAGCTGACTGTAATCGGTCCTCAGCACTTGTCCACAGCGGAGGCAAAATACCGTTTTGCTGAGTGTTTGGCGTTTGTGGGGAAGATGGCATGTGCCGCATTTCCTGGTGAGGCCTATTTTGAGGGGCAAGAGCGGGTTGAGGCGCAGTTCAAAGAGGGGCGTGCCTTGTACAAGGAGGCTGCACATGTCATGGGAAGATATGGCCACATTTTGGCAAGGGATGCTCGGCGTGGTGCAAAAACATGTTATAGGCCCATGCAAGCTGACTGTAGGCCCATGCAAGCTGACTGCCCAAACGGACCAATGCTTTAGTTTTCTGGCGAATATGTTTCTTGATCGGAGGTGAACTTTAATGTTCAACCCTCCTCAAACCTTGTGTAACAACTGCTTACACTCAACTTATCCAAAAAGCACATGCATTTGAGTGCATGGGGTGAAGGAGCACCTGCAAGGGAGTGCATGCGGTAGAGGAGCAAATGCATAGGAGTGCATGGGATGAAGAGGCACTTGAATGGGAGTCACATATCACTCCTTCAAAATGCAACAACCTTCAATTGCTAACTATTTCTATCAGCTACCTACTGCGATCAGCTTATACCTCATATTTGCAACTATACAACGATTCAGCTACCATTAATGCAAAAGAGTCAGACTGACCTGCCAGACGCTTGAGCTTTCCAATCAAGAAGGGTACATAGGAAAACTTCAATGTTGCCGAGAGGAGGGACAAGCTCACACACCTGGTGGCAGATCAGGGGTGAGGGAGGGGGGAGGAGCCAAGGTTCCGGATCTAACTGCAGATATATTTTTTCCATTTGCATGCAGACGAAGCTGCAGTCAAGCCTGTACCCTGATGCCCGCTGTGAATCATGCCTGATGTCTAACCAAGATCCTATGTGTTCATTTTTTTATTGCACGCTAGATGGAGAGGTAAAACGTTATAATGGTAATCTTAAACATTCACTTTGTCAGGAATGCTGGGGTGCTGGAAGGGAATGGAAGGGGTGCTGGAAGGGAATGTAGGGGTGCTGGAAGGGAATGGAATAGGAGGAATAGGGGTTAAGTGCGAAGGAGAAGAAATAGGAAGGAGGGGGGGAGGTGGAAAAGTGGAAAGAGAGGGGACAGAAACCGGACGGAGAAGGGCATGGGAATCATGTCGGGCTGAGAGGGCAAGGCGCCAACCATTGAATGTAAGTACTTGACAGAGAAGAAGGTGTTGACTAGATTTGCGGGTGAGTGTGTGGTAATATGAGGTATCAGAAGTATATCCCACCTCAATGATGTGGAGTGTACAAGTAGATTGGAGGGTAGATATGTTTTATGGTAGTGGCGATGTGTGGGGCAGAGGAGACCGTTTGAGAGGAGATGATTGTAATGTGAGTGACTGAAGCCTTCAATTAAAAGGATATCTGGACGTAATTTGTGGGGATCAAAGGTCGGTGGGAGGTGGGGACGTGTGCGGGGTGTGAGCCAAGTGGGTAGTCGAGTGGAGATGACACCAGGGGTGAGTTAAGAGGTGGGAGTAGCATCCATCATCATGGATGGTACTGTCTCAATTCGATGAGCACCAAACCCTTAGAACCTGGTTTACTGCTGGCAGTACGATTCGTGACATAGTAAGACTGCGCATCATAGT
The DNA here is from genome assembly GCA_002335675.1 of Chlamydomonas eustigma. Lineage (NCBI taxonomy): Eukaryota > Viridiplantae > Chlorophyta > Chlorophyceae > Chlamydomonadales > Chlamydomonadaceae > Chlamydomonas > Chlamydomonas eustigma. The sequence continues at coordinate 438,861 of BEGY01000043.1, read as the reverse complement.
ATGTTCAACTGTCTAGTGTCACAATCAAAATAATGCCTGCTTAAGCCTGTTTGAGAGATATGTTACTACAGGATCTTCCTGAAAATTGTCAGGAAGAGAAGTTGAGCGAGTCATTTATTGAAATTGAGATTTCAGACAATGTGCAAGATATTCATGAACTGAGGTGGTACATTCGAAACAAAGTCCAGAAGTTGAAAGCTGAGACGCAAAAAGACGTTCGTCCTCCTATGATGTCAAGGAGATCTCGGGTGCGTAGGCATACTTCATATAGTTCTCTCTCCCATGCTCACTGCATAATTCGTCTCCTGTCTGCAAAGGCCCGAGTGGCAAATGTGATTGCAATCGGAGAATCTAATGCTTGGATGGAGGCTCATGGGCGAAACAAGAAGGCTTCAGCTCTGCCTGACAATGTCAGTGAGGTTGTCGGCAAGGTAGGTACTCTGTTCAGCCTGTTACCCTTTGCGAACTAAAATCTTGTTGATGAACAATTATTGGCTTACAGCTTTACAAGCATGATCTCGGCAAGGCACATGCTCCTCGAAACAAAGTCGCTCAGCACAAAGCTGCTGAGAAAAAACAATTGGAGGAGCTTCTCCTCAAGAAAATAAACGCAGGTGAAATTCGTAGAACTGCAGTGAAAAGATGGTAGGGGCCTCAACAATTCTTGAGTGATGAATACCTTCTTGTTTTATTGAGTGCCCAATACCCTGATTTCTTATTAATTCACTGTTATCAAAATCAGAGCCAAAGCCCAAAGCTAGTAGCCAACAACATGCTTTGACACCTTCAAAAGCAATAGTGTCAATCCTACTTCGAGTGAGGCGTTCCAAAATCATCAACGATGTCATTGCAGTGAGTTAGGATTATCATCTAATGAAGTTACTGTCAGATTGTGTGATGTTGAAGAGAAATGAGCTAGCTTCCATTTCATTTAGTTACTTCTGTTGGATTTGTCCGGAAGGCCTAAACCTGCTTGATCCTTGTGCTGATCACTAGCCTATAATTTCAGGGAGGCCATAAGCGCACCAATTGGTCAACCTTGAATGACAATGAAGATCGATTGATTGAAGAGTTGCATTCGATAGAGGAGGCATTGAAGGTGAGGGAGGCCCAAAGTGTAAGAGCAGTGGTCAAACTTGAGAAGAAGTGAATGAACATAGATTCCTTCCTAATTTCACCAGATAATTATGATAGCAATAAGCAGTGCTGCAATGTTCTCTGCAACCTTTGTCTCAAATTAATGACTTCTTCCTCCAACCAAACGCAGCCTCAGCTGAAGTCAGCAAATGACATGATGCTCCAGAGCCCAGAGGAGGCTGCCACCTCATGCGCTTCATCACCAATCCAGTACGCAGTGACTTCTTCTAAGAGTGCGCCTCTGCCCAAAGTGTTAATCGTTGAAGGGGGCCCAGTTGACAGCCCTCTTCTTCCAAGCATTGACGCAAATTGGTTGTCAGATGTGGAGCAAGACTCCTCTGCAGCACAATCTGGTGGCTCCACAGACTTTGACTCTCCTGTACTGAACGGCCTCTTGCAGCGAGCCTCATACCTTCGTAAGGCCAACCAGAATGGGAAGCAGGGTACCGCAGTTGGTGTGGGCGCCAGTTTCAATGCCAGTACCTTCAAGTACAGAGGAAGCTCTATGTATGGGGGTGGGGGCCGTTGCCCAGATGTAGGCTTAACCTCAGATCTCAGTCTCCTCCAAGCCAATGCTTCTTCATACCAAGTGGGATCTCAGCTAGGGCCCTCACAATCTCTACATTTGACGACGCTTCCACCCCTGGTTAAGACAGACCAGAGGAGTGCATCAATCAAGAACAACAATGATATGCAGGTTTCTGCAACAAGTGCTTTGCTTCCTGCCCAACTGCAGCAGGGCGCAAAGGCAGATGGATTTATTGAAGCTGAGCATTTAACTGAGAAATTGCCTATTTTAAAACACGCTAGGTCGCAGCTTATACAGGGGCACATGAACGCGAGGCGCCAGAAGATGGTGGGGGTGTACGGCAGGTTAGGTCCTGTTGTTGAAACTTCCACTAAGACTGTGGTTATGACAAGGAAAAGTCTTTCTAACCTTGCTGGAAATACTCATGAGGGTGAGGGAAAGGTGGTGGTGACAAGAGACGCAAGCTGGAGTCAGGATTATGATACACACATCCCTTTACAATCAGGAACTGCTCCATCTATAACTGAGGAGGAAGGATCAGACTCTACAAGCCCTGCAATAGATTCTGTGCTGCTCTTAAGTGAGATCTCAGATGGGAGTAAAGAGGCTGGGAAGAAAGATCGTGCCAGGAGTGGAAGATCAGCTGCGTCTGGAGGTTTAGGTGAAAAGACAGGAAATGTGGGGAATTTAGAGAGGAGAAGTTTGGAGCCAGGGTGCATTAAGACAAGCCTGTTGCTGAAGATCCTGCACAAGGATACTTTGACCGCCTCTGTACCGCTACATGCCCTTGAGTCCCTTGATGCTCCGCGACCTAAGCGTCTGCTCCAGAAGCCAGGAAAGGATAGTAGTATCCTTAAGCAGTCAGTTGATGCGCCAGGGGCAGTTGATGACAGCAAACATGTACCTTCCTACCCAAAAGTTGCATCGCTGGACTTTCAGCCTCCTGTTGCAACTCGACTGCCTGCGATTGCACATGAAAAAGTGTGGGTGGCATGACATCAATTCATCCTAGGTGTTTAAGTTTTCCTGATTATATAAGTAGTATGTGAAGGGGCCATTTATTCCTAACTCACATTCATAGAGTCCTGATTAAAACTCCCTAATATAATGCAGGGGTAGGAAAGTAATATCGCCAAACCTATGCATTCTTAAATCAAATCAGTTCTACAAACTCTGCAAGTAGGCTTGTGATCGTTATGAGTAGTTGTGTAATAGCTTGTCCGCATTCATTGGTTTCAGAGCTCCCTGTACTTCACATGTGCCATGTAAAATGCCTGTCTTCTTAATTTGTAGATGCCAGGGAGTAATAGAGAGATGCCTCGTCTAGTTCTTTATTCTATTGAATTGAGGTTTCTTTAGATTATGTAACACAATTCAGATCGTTTTCCAACATGTGAAAGTCTCCACCATTTTAAAATTGACATTTTAAGAATAAAGCAGGGTTCCAGTCCATGATAGCGTCCTGTTGTGTCTAGGCAGAGCTGTTTATTGCATTGTTGACTACTCGCTGCATGATGTTAGAGAACACTAGACCCACCAAGTGGCATAAGAGGATGTTGGTAGAAGCCTGAGTGTAAAAACACACGAGTAAAGCTTTTATCTCAATAAGAGGTCACGCCCCTTGTGCCATAAATGTTCTCAAGTAAATGCATTTGACGCGAATTACACTTAACATGTCTACAGTGGTACTCCATGTGCAGTTGTGTCACTTGCATATGTTCTTCATGACGTTAAGGTGTATGCTGCCTCGTGATAGGTTCTAAAAGCTGGGATAAAAAGAGGATAGAAAGACAATCACCTGCAATGCGAACACATCCAGCGAAACAACTGAGGCAGAGTTGACACCACCGTATTGAAATGAGGACTGTGTGGAAGCCATCAATGTCTTGCCCACAAGAGTCCCTGAAAGATTTCATAACAGGTTAATGAGGTACCTTAATGAGGTACAGACAGGTTAATGAGAAGTACCTTCTGGTACAGACAGGTTTAAGCTGAACAATGGTGAGTAGAAAGGAAGGAGGACCCTACATCACAAGCAGAGGCAAGAGCAGATGAGTTAGACATATGTTCACTGCACCTCACCCACGGAGGCTTGAAGCCCTATGGCTGTTAAACCAATGCCAACCAGATTAACAGTGGAACTCCTTAGTAAGTTAGCAGCCAGACCCCCAGCATCAGCAGCCTTCCCAGCATGCAAAGCACGAGACAGCCGCAGGAAGCCAAAAGCAAAAAAAGTGCTAACAAATGACAGAAGCACAGCCCCCAAGGCAAAGCCTTTGGATACATTAAAGGCTAGACCACTCCTGCTGACACCACCCTGAAGCATACACAAGAAAGAAGTGGATGATAATTTGTATCATCTTCATCACAAAACACTCATGTATGCACAATGATCTGCTTCAATGAGCCATGCATGCAAAAGGATAAGCGAACTCTGTAATAAGTGGATCAATGATTTTTTTTTTGCCTCATCTCATATGCTATGCATAATTCTTCAGCTCCGTTGAGCCTATCTCACAACAGCCTCAGAGAACAAGAGGACACCAGCAGAGACCAACGTCAAAGCCAGCTGAGCAAAAGTGGCAAAATAATCAAAAGTTAGTTTTTTGATCTTCATACTCAGCATAAACTTCACGTTGTATTCTTTCCATGATCCATATCTTTCTTTAATACTTACCTGGGCCCAAAATGCACAGAAACTGAGGTTCTTGAGGACGCCAGAAGATTTTGCTAAAACCGATATTCGACTGTCGTCCGAAAGAGAAATGTCCCCAACCCTAGACACAATCTTTTTCCGGGTGGTAAGAACATTGTTGCGTGGAAGCCGATCGTTGAGAGATATCCCACGGGACCCGACTACTTTAACATCACATGGAACCATGAACTTACACAGTCGGCGAAATGACAATGTCGGATGTTGTAAAAGAGCATGTTCTAATATTTGTAGCTGCATCCCCAGTCTCATAACGTCGGGAAACCTTGGTACTTGACTTCGTAATGTTATGTAGAAGATCTCTCAGGAGGCAGAGTCAGGACATATGTAATTTCAACAATGACATAGATCTGCAGGTCGGAGTGCGGGAATTGTACGGGGGAAACACAAAATTATGGTTTTTAAATCTAGGTATGCAATACAGAAATCATCTAGAAATTATCAAATAAATATCATCACGGCATCTTCCGCACTGAAATTGTGGGTACAGTTCTTAGGAACAAACTAAAGAAGTAGGATGTCTTCCAATTTGACCATCTGTCTTTAAAATGTCAACGCATACTCTTGCTAGCTGCCTTATCTCAAGACAACAAGCGCTGTAAGTGGACAGATGTAGCCATGCTAATATTTTGGCTGGTCCAGCAGCAGCACGATGATACCTTACCAAAAAATTTCTGGCAACCATTATTGTAAGAATGAAGTATGAGGATGTATCAGGTAGTGAACATCTAAAAGCCGGCATCTGCGTAAAGAGAAGGAGAAACTATTTTTTTATCTACCCTCAAATTTCAAGAGCAAACAGCACATGATAAAATGACAGAAGTTTTAGAGTGGTTTCATATTTATTCTGATATCAGAATCATCACACTTATCATGACACTTCATTCAGCATTGCAACAGCTTAAGATCACATGTTCAGGTGAGTCCTCACCAGGAATCCAGCCGTAATCATACAGCCCCGATAACAAAAGGAAAATCATCCAAATACCAATGAATGTGCTGAAGAGGCTCAACTACAGGCACAAAACAAGGGCTGAGTTGAAGGTGAACAGCAAGAAATATCATCGTATTTATCTGTAGAATGTCCTGTTCTCCATGCAAGAAGTTAACTAACTGCACACTCACTTGCATATTACGCGTCATAGCACCCAGCTCTCCCCCTTGCTGACGTCGAATCAGCAGGATAGCGATAGCAACAGCTGCCAGAATGAAGAAGATCATGACAGCAAAACCCAAAGAACCAGCAATCACATAGTAGGGTGTACCGTCAACAAGTTTGTAGTAGATACTAGAGATGGTCCAAGGGATGCCCAAACCCAGCAGTACATTGACTGAATTACTTCCCATGATGTTCCCAATAGCAGCGTCCTGCAGGGAGTCACGCAGTGAAGCCATTTTAGGTCACAATGCCATACATCGAGGCAGGAGCAGCCAAATAGGTTGACATTAGCAGGAGCAGCCAAATAGACTGACAATAGCAGGAGCAGCCAAATAGACTGACAATAGCAGGAGCAGCCAAATAGACTGACAATAGCAGGAGCAGCCAAATAGACTGACAATACTGTAACCATCAGCACATGAAAGATCAATGACAGCAACACATTGAACAAATTCATCTCCTGCTCAGATGAAAGGAATGGCCATCTAGGATCATCTCTCTCTCTCACCGCTCCTTCATCATGGATGGCGGCATACTGGGAGGCGAATGTGTCGGGCAGTGAGGTGCCCAGGGCAACAATGCTCATGCCTGTCATCAAGTCTGATAATCCCATGGCACATCCCAGCATGTGCGCCACCTCCTTGACAATCACCATAGTAAGAGCCAACAGAGAAAGGGCTGCAGCCAGGCAAGGGTACCCACTCTTCCATTCTGGTGGCGGGATGCAGGCGCAAAGCACCTTCCAAGTAAAAGCGACGAACTGGAGCACCATAGCCACCACTAGGTTCCCTTCCTCCGGGTCATATTCGGGGAGGATGGCATCCTGAAACTGATTCCTCCAAGCCACGGACAGGTTGAATTCCTCCTCCTCTTCCTCCTCCTCACCACCTTCACCATGTCCACAAACACCCTGAGGTCATACAGATAGGGTAGAGTTGTCAAAGAGCAAGAGGGAACATATGGAGATGCAATCTACATCAAACTACTCCTGTCAAAGCAGCACATGTTTTTTTTAGATACACAATTTGAATTTTTACATACCCTACTCTCCCTCACTATCTTGCGAAACTTGCTGCCTGCCACAAGTACCACCCGGCACTCAAATCGAGAACCCAGGATTACACCTCCACCTGGATTACTCAGAGTGAGGCGGAAAGCTAGCGTGCCCGCTACTAGATCTGTCAAAAACAAGGCAGTAATTAAGCAGATTAGAGGCCTAGTGATCTTTATACATTCCGTTTCAGCACAGCCAAAGTACTGAGTTACATATCTAGAGAAGCACGTACTTTATCACAGCATTGAGCTACTAAGCTAGTAAAGCAAGCACTTCAGAGGATATTTTCAGGAGCTCTGGAGGACAGTACCTGGCGAGTCAAAGGCCAGAAGAGGGACCTGGATCACACTTCTTGTCTGGCCTCCCTCAAAGCTAAGAGTGCCTTGGGATTGTTTGTAATGCTTTCCTATGGAACACAAAAGGACTATGTTAGCGTGGTATCTGCATCCTGTAAAATCCTGGAGCATTAATAATTTTAGAATGCACAATTGAAACAACTTTAGGGAATATACCTCCTGTAGATGTATTGATGCGGCTTCATGATGATACAGCTTCATCGTTTAGGGTTCAATTTTTAAAACATTGCCATTGAAAAGTCTGAGCTTCGCAATCTACTGCCTTTTGACCCACCTGCAATGGCAGACCCATCCTTGGTGGCATAATCAATCGTGACTTTGCCATCAGCACCATTACGACGTATGACTTGGACCTCTGCAAACTCGTCCTGGATGCCAGCCTTCAAAAACAAGGAGTCACTTTCTGGAAAACTTAGCTCACAATTCAACAACAGCTTGAGTAGAGACGGATGCACACACACTCACCTCAAAAGTTGGTAGCTCAAATACCAAGACACCGCCATCATCGTCGTCCACAATGGTCACCGTGGTTTGCCTCCTCAGCAGCATTACGTCATCACCACCATCGATAGATGCCACAGTCAAGTGCACAGAGAATGTTACATCAGGTTCACTCATGTCATCATCCACAATCTTGACAATGATAAAGGCCGACTCCTGGCCTGGCTCAAAAATCAAGGTGCCCTGAACACGATCATTACATCAAAATTATTAACACAAGCATCTAAGCAACTGAGGTGGAGGTAGAGGATGGGGTTCTCAGATAACTTCTGCTCAGTAACTGCATGTTTCATACTTCAGGAGAATAATCTAACCTGGGGCAAAATATATTGCATGCTACATAGATTACTTTGTCTAGCCTGCAGAAGACTTCAAAACCCTAAACCCTACCTCAGTCATCACATAATCCAGCCCTGCCACTGCAGTGTCATCTTTACAGATGTAGCTTACACGCAGTGTGGTGTTCAAGTCTCCATGCATGCGGACAACTTGCACCCTGAAGAGGAGGGACACATGCCCTGCGCATCAGATCCTCAGGCTAGAAACATTCTAATACTATCCACACATAAGTAAATGTGAAAGAATAAGGAAATTACTCATATATTCCTGTTTGGCATTCACCTTGCTTCACCCATGGATTCCAGGACAGAGTAGTCAGGGCTCTTGATGAAGACTTTCTGTACTGATTTCCCCATGCTCTCCAGGTCTGCTATGCTGAAATTTGAGGATGGTCCAGAGGGCTGTACCGCCATCGAGGGCGATTGCACCAGTCGAGCAGTTGTGCCAGGTACACCAGCCATCTTCTGTACTGCCAATGACCGGTAATACAAGATACTACGGTATTGCTTGTTTGGATCTTGTAAAGAAGCATTTCCAACATCCTGCGCACAGACCACGAGATGACATCAGCAGCTACAGCAATACTGCACCGTCAAACATCCATCTTCAAGATATATATTTAAAGATATCTTGACATGTGAGATACAATTTGGTGCCTCTGCCACCTCATCTAGGTCATCATGCAAAAGTTTTACCTTGGGACTCTCCAAGTCATCATCATTGCTATCAGTTGGCATGACAGCCTGCAAGATTTAGCAAGGAGTGAATGAAGTATTTGTTTCAGTCTTTTCCACACATGTGTATATAGAAGAAATACTTATCTCTCTCCAGAATGAATTGGAAGCTTACATTGCTGTATCTGCTTGGCCCGAACCAGCTGAAACCGCGAGTGTCCACAAGATATGTAGTGAACACAAATAAGGGCATGAAGCCAAGAGTCACAACTGCTTCCCAGATTTCAATGGCCTCTGGAGATATCTGTTTGTAGACAAGCCACAACCACAAATGCGCCCACATCGACCATGACGTTGTCCACCAGAACACCTTGGTGTGCTCAATCTTCTTCATAGTTCCTGTACAATTGTAAAATTGAACGTAACAGAGAGTCAGGATTCAACGCATCGGCCAACTTGCGCGCACCAGCTGGAATAGATAGCGTGCATACTGCTGTTATAGCGAATAGGTTATAAGAGCCACTCCCGACAATGACCGCTGCTCCTAAGTTTGATGGAGGCTGCCCCAATGCAAGGATGCCCTCCACGAAAGCAAGTAAAATCTCAGGTGAAGAAGAACCAATGGATAGCAGAGTAATATTGGCAACAGCCCAGTTCCAGACGGGAACTTCTTGCTCCACTTCTTTTCCATTGGTGTCCACTGTCTTGATAGTTTTGGTCCTGCTTGTGATGACCTGTGCGAATGTCCATGTTATGCATAATTCTAAATTGATTCAATAAGAATGCGTACCTCGATGGCTTCGACGAAAACGTCCTAACCAAGATAAGGGGAAAACGTACTTTAGGACGCCTCCCGAATCAAAACTTCCATGCAACAACTCTTACCGAAATTGCAGCTACACCAAAAAACAGCCACAAGAGGAAAAGAGCCCACATTACTGCAAAATAACAACAAGTTGAAGACACTGTATGACGAGGAGTGGAGTTCCTTATTAATCACCTCCAAGTAGCCAAGTTGGAAGCAGGTTTATACCAGGAAGATCAATCATGGAATAGCTGCAATGCTCGTAGCTACAAGACGAAAAAACACATCAAGTTAAGGATAAATAATAAAGAAAAAACGAAATGACCCAGCGTCCCTGCCTACTTTGAGTAAATTACGACTCCTTTCCCAGAGGTTGGCCTTTCAATGCAAATCCCGTCTGTTTGATCGGAACAGTCTGGAAGTTGCAAAAATCCTTTATCTATGGCATTCAATACTACATGAAGATATGTGTTATTGTAAGTGTCAACAGTAGCAATCATTTTACTTATGGCGTTTTATTGCAGGAAAGAGTCATGTACAGTATGAAGAAAACAATCTCGAAGTGAGTGTGTGTCATAGTTGTCGTTAATTAAGTTGCCGTACTCTTTCACGGTACTATCCGAACAAACAGTCTGAGCTGTATGGCATCGTTACAGCTTACATCATATAACTTGCTGTCTCATATTGTGAAATTGATGACTATAGTACATGATTGCAAGTCTGGATGCTGACATGAGTCTATACTGTAGAAGAGGACACATTTTGTGCTGGTTTTAGTGAAATGGGCGTAGTAAATAGTGTTTCGTAACGACTCTCCCATGAAATAACAATAATAATATTAAAATAATATTAATAGAATGCCGAAGCGTAGCTCGACGTAAAAGAACTCTGCCTCACCGTTGGCAAATGTTCACTCTAATTGATTTGTGCTAAAGACCTCACCAAAACCCTATTTATAGATCTGCATGACATAAGGCAATATGTTTCACGCGAGTACGCTCAACATCTCTTAAATCAATAAAATTTCGTTCAGCATGTCCGCTCTAGATGAGGCACAGGGATTAGAGAAGGTTTTATCAAGGCTTGCTATGACGGATGATTCTTCATTAGACAAGGTTAATAATCTATCTTTTATTGTAAGCAGTGTTATAACTACAAGCATTCAAAACTTTCGTGTACCATGTCTCCCTATTTAGGTTCTTAAAAAGCTGATCCCTGTTGTGATTGCTTACTTGAAGAGTGAACATGAAAGCACCAAAAAAAAGGTTTGTGTGCATGTCATCTGTGAAGCAACGTACACACTGTCATATCAGTGTTTTAATGCTGGGATTTCCCCTTCACGTCTCTTAGCAAATCTCAAGTTACCCTTGCATCCTTGTAATTCTTTCCTCAGGTATTAGAAATCCTCTCTCACGTAAACAAGAGAGTCAAAGGCCACCCGACCATGAAACTACCCTTGTCAGAGCTTCTCCCTCAGCTGTCTCTACACACCTACCAATCTTCGTCCCCAGCTCTGAGGTCTGGAACTGAAAACCCTGACCCTGCAACAGCAGTAACAGCTGCAGATTCTCCTACCACCCTTGCTGCTCTTAACATGGTGCGCAGCTTTTCCCTGGTGTATCTGGAGATGGCCTTCGAGAGGTCTTCGGCAGCTGAAAGGATGCAAGCTGTGAGTCTATTTTGTGGTTTCAAAATGAGCGCCTAAGTTTGATCTTCATGATTTCAGCTCACTAGCATCCATGTTTTGCAGATAAGGTGATACACAGTCTGTCTTCGCCTCCACTACAGCTGTTGCGCAAGGCGGCACTGCAATTTGTGTATTGCCCTTTATATTAGTAACTCATACTGTATCATCTTGGTTACAGGTAGGGACTCTGTTAACGCAGCTGAGTCAGCGACCTCCGCAGCATCGTTTGATTTGTCTCAGACTTGCCCTCTCTGCCTTTGAAGCATGGGCTGGTGCAACTGTGCCGTCAGCACCAGTTGGACGCACAGGGAGCGCTGCGCTCAGCATGCCCCAGTCTTCCACAAATGCATCATCACCCCAAAATTTTGAAGCTTCAGGAGCGGAAGGTCAAGCTTTACAGAAATTTCCATTCCTGTCCTCAGAGCAGGACAGGTACACCTTTCATGTTAATGATTCAGGCATTTTTTGTCTTACAATTTTAATGTAAGCTGGCTCTGAAATAGTCTAAAAATATGTAGTGCTTCTGTACTACGTTCTCCAGTAGAGCTTACATAATTTGTTTAGAAGTTGCCTGAGAGACATTTCCTATTTCCTCAGGTCCTTACTGATGGCTTACTGCCTGAAGTACATGTTATATCAGCCCAGGTCTAACAGTGTAAAGGCAAACACACCACTAGCAGCTGCTGCAAACACCACCACACTTGCAGTCTCGTCTGCACCTCCTCAGCCCCTTGTACCTTGCCCTGGATTGAGTCTGGAGGATGTTAAGATGTTGGAAGAGAAGGGGGCCACGTCATCACCCCCAGGTGTACTTGCAGCAAAAAAGGCAGGGATCTTGGGATTTGTGGCTCAAGCATCTGCTGCTTTGGATCCAGCCTCAGTGCTCATGATACTGCTGGCTGCAGCAGCTGATCCACACACTCAAGTCCATACGTGAGAGCTCCTTGCATGTACATGTGCATTGCCTTCTCAGAGGAAGTTCCTGGCAGGTGTCTGTTGAGATGGTGCTTATCACCAAATAGTGCAGCTTCCTGTTGAGGTAGTGCTTATTTTCCATCATTCTACTGCATCTGCATTGCCAACACATAATTAACCTCATTGTGCAACTTCTTGTTGAAGTGGCGCTTATTCACCATCATTCTAGGACATCTACGTTGCAAATCATGCTATCGCAATCCTGCCTGAAACCTGCACCCTGAACCTATGCTTGCATCCGGCCATTTTGTGTGTAGGCGCGCTGAGGAACTGATGAAGCGCCTCCTTGCTCTTGACAGCCCCAAGCCTGTTGTAGACTTAGAGGATGCTGTGCTGATGAGCAGCTTGATGAAGCTGTTTCATGGGAATGCAGGTAGATGCTGGATGGCATCAGGAATGGGACTTAGGCATCATTCACTTTATTTGCCATTAATTGAAATATATATTTTTTCAAAATACAATCAAGAGCTATTCGTACATGGGCAGATCATTCAGTGAGGAAAGATTTAGGGCGATGCAATAAGGGTTTAGGGTTTAGGGTTAAGATCATTCAGGGTGGGAACGTTCAAGGAGGACTGATCGGCTAAGGTATCATTCAGGTTGGGTGGACAGCGAATTGCTAAGTGACGTCCTAATAAGATTGGATAACTGTTTGACTGCTGGCTGATGCATTTGCAGAGGGACCCTTCATTGACGAAAGCCTACCTCAGGACAAGCGGCAGCAGCCAGCCAGCCTTCCAGGTAACTAACACATCAATCTTAGTCATCCAAGGCACACTGCATGCATGATCTGAGCTGTTGATACTAGCTAGTCAGAATCATCATCACGCTCTGTCATGGACCAGGTTCTTCAAGAGAGTCCATAAATGCACTCTTCTGCCTAAATTCCTATTTGTTTCAACAGTCAGGTGCCGCTTAATGCCATTGCTGACTCGAAGCCTGGCCGCTGCCAATGCCTTTCCATATACTGTCCAAACCATATCTGAATGTGTGTACGGCACATCCACCAGCAATCGTCTGAAGCAGCAGGGCATGGAGTTTGCAGTCTGGGTTTTTCGCCATGCAGCTGATCATCAATTGAAGGCCATGGGACCCTCCATGCTGCAGGTTGTGTCTCTCGTGAAATGTTCATTTCATGCCTTGTCTTCTTCAATAGTATCATATCTCGCACACATCCATGTGTGTGAGTATGAAGTGCCAATCTGCTCAATCTGCTCGTCGTGTTGTGGCAGGGCCTGTTGAATTCTTTGGAAGGGGACGATTTGAGTCAAGCCACCAACGACACTTCATCCTTGGCTCTTAAAGGGTTTGCGTACCAAGCGGTTGGATGCTTGTCCCAAAGAGCCCCTCAGATTTTTTGGGGCCGTACGGATGTCGCTGAACTTTTCTTCAGAGGTAACTTTGTTCCAAGGACACCATAGCCTTGTCATTCATTGTGATCCCAGAGACACATTAGCCTTGTCATTCATTGTGATCCCAAGGACACCATATCCTTGTCATTCATTGTGATCCCAAGGACACCATAGCCTTGTCATTCATTGTGATCCCAAGGACACCATAGCCTTGTTATTCATTGTGATCCCAAGGACACCATAGCCTTGTTATTCATTGTGATCCCAAGGACACCATAGCCTTGTTATTCATTGTGATCTCAAGGACACCATAGCCTTGTCATTCATTGTGATCTCAAGGACACCATAGCCTTGTCATTCATTGTGATCCCAAGGACACCATAGCCTTGTCATTCATTGTGATCCCAGAGACACCATATCCTTGTCATTCATTGTGATCTCAAGGACACTTTAGCCTTGTCATTCATTGTGATCCCAGGGACACCATAGCCTTGTCATTCATTGTGATCCCAGAGACACCATATCCTGTGATCCCAGGGACATAATGTCTTTGTCGTTCTTTGTTAGGCCTAAGAAGCTTGATCTTCTTCATTGATTCTTCTGGGGATATCTGGGTATTTATCTGCAGATACAGTGCAGCAGACTCTTCAACTGTACAAGCAACTGGTGATGAATGTGGATGATACATGTAGCTCTCTTTTATTCACATTTCTTCGCTGCTCTTTTTTTGTTTCTCAGCTTTGTCTGAGGAGCCTCCAGGGCTGAGAGCCACCGTGGCAGAAGCATGTTCCTCTTTGTCTAATGCCTTCAAACATGATCTGCTTTCCGCTCAACATGTGAAGGAGTTGGAGAAGCTGTTGCTGAGCAGCATTGAGCATCCAAAGGTGATAATTAAGATATTGGCCTAGATATCATCTTACAATGAGAAAGAGTCTTCATTATTTAGTGTTCTTCAATGGTATGTATTTTTGGTTGTTTTCAGGACACGGTCAGATTGTGTGCTGTTCAATGGGCAAACAGACTGTTCCCTATCAGTCATGAGCCTTCTCGGTACATATGTGTGTTGGCAACTGGAGATGTGAAACTGGAGGTAGGCAGTACAGGCATATGGAACTGATGGTAGGCAGTACAGGCATATGAAATTCCACTTCTTTGTTCTGACAAACTGCTGCAGATTTTGAATTCGGTACCTGTGCGGTACATGATGTACAGTGCATCACAAATTTGGGTTTCCTTTGAATAGGTGCGTGAGGAGGGCTTGCGGGGTTTGCGTCTACATACTTCCCAGCCATTACAACCGCCTTTAACGCATCTGAATGGGCCTGAAGGGAAAGGGACTGAGACCAAGCTTCCACCTTTAAATGCCATGTTGCTTTACCTGAGGTCCCAAAAGCCAAGGTAACTGAAGACATAATCAACTTGTAAGTGGAAGGGCAAACTCCCTTAATACCTTATTTAGTACCGTACAACTTTTTGGCAGTGATGTAAATGACAAGTGTCATTTCTTCTTTTGTAGCCTGTTCTCCATGGGAACTGGCAATGCCAATCGCTCCCTCATGCTGCCCTCTAAGTCCTATCTGTCTCTGATACACTTTGCTGCTGCGTGTCGCTCCTCTTCTGGACTTGGAGATGCTTCAATAGCTGACAGCTGCAAGGTAATGGGTGGTGATTAATTCTTAACCATACGAAGCATATTCCTGGAGGAGGTGTTTCTGCCATCTTGTGGAAGGAAGCTGTAACTGCAAGGTGTTTTTTTTTATTTTGTGTCTGCCATTAGGATTTCCTGAATCCTGAGGAGGCAGTGCCTTCGGGATACTTGCTGCTACTAGAGGGCGCACTGTGCCGAGACTCGAGTGGTGAGCTGTGCGCTGTTGCACTGAAGGCTCTGTTGGACACAGTTCTGTTGGATACAAAGGCCTTCGCCCACAGGTGAGGGAGGGTGGAGATACAGGAAGGATACCAATATGAATCTTGAGGTGAGGGAGGGTGGAGATACAGGAAGGATACCAATATGGATCTTTAGGTGAGGGAGGGTGGAGATACAGGAAGGATACCAATATGGATCTTGAGAACCCCTAAATTGGCTTGAACATGTGTTGTATACTGCTTACATCCCTCGGTTCTTTCTATGATCCAAGGAATGTGATCCGCAATCTTTTCAATTTTGTTTTCATGGTCGTGTCTCTCTTGCTGATGATTTTGTAGGTACGCGACTCGTGTTGCATGGTTGCGAGGTTACTTATCACACACAGAAGCCGATGTGAGGCTAGCCGCATCACGGCTGTTAGGAGCTGCTTCTGCTGGGATGACTAATGAAGTCATCACAGAGCTTCTATGTGACCTCACCTCACAGTTTCACGGCATCCCCCTCATCGCTGACCATTCCTCCGTTCTGGATAAACAATCCGCTTCGAATCTCAAAAGTAGTTCAAAATTTGAAGAGCAAGAAGGGTGTATTTTGGCCACAGGTATGATGACCCAGCAATTAGGAGGGCAGCAGGTTTCTTTTATTTGCATGAGGTATGATGATATGGCTCATGTTTAGAAAAGTACGGGAGTCCCCTGACATGCCTCAGATGTAGCTCTCACATTTTTTTAGACATTTTGTGTTCATACTCAACTTTTTATATTTAGTATCTTTATATTGGAAGAGCGGGGATGGCTCCTCCTTGTTNGTACGATCCCCATGTGAACTAATTCACTTTGCAAAATGCCCCCCCCCCTCCATCCCTTTTGTCCAGGATTTGTGTTGGCTCGATGCCTGAGCAAGGAGAGTTCTGAGGCAGCTTTGGATGCAAAAATTGCAGAAGCTGCAGAGAATGCAGCTGCAAGTCTTTGTACTGCTCTGTATGCCTTCAACGGACAACTGTCTTCAGCTGCTGCCATCGCTCTGGGGTTAGCCAGCCTACAGGGGCATCTTCCAGGTTTACAATTGCGTAGTGTGCCTGAGCCTGTCCTTGAGGGGAAAGATGCTGTCATGGAGGACTGCACTGACATGGTTGGCCGAAGGTCCAAATCAAAATTCACATTCTCAGCTCTGTTGGATCGTGTAAGTTTGTTGCTTGCTGATAAAGACATTAAGGTTGCTGGACGAGTGGCCACTGCTGCTGGGTACTTGTTGGCAGGCGCACACAAACTTGATGACACCATGCCGCTGTTGGAGGCTCTCTGTAAACAGTGCACCAGCAAGCTCGAGGAGTTGCAATTCTCAGGTACCATGGGAGTAGAATGGGAATTTATTAGTATGAAGGACTGGTGCAGAGTAGAATTCAAGTTCTGGCATTGATGTCTATCCTCTATCCTGTTGTGAAGTTATATTTGATTCATCACGTAATTGGTGACCAGTTCTGTTATTCCTCACGACCCTTGTACACCAGTTCTGTTATTCCTCACGACCCTTGTACACCAGTGCTGTTATTCCTCACGACCCTTGTACACCAGTTCTGTTATTCCTCACGACCCTTGTACACCAGTGCTGTTATTCCTCACGACCCTTGTACACCAGTGCTGTTATTCCTCACGACCCTTGTACACCAGTGCTGTTATTCCTCACGACCCTTGTACACCAGTGCTGTTATTCTCTATTCTTATTTACTGCAGTGGGTGAAGCTGTGGCGTTTGCATTTGGTGGCATCCCAATCAGCACAGACAAGATCCTGCTTTCAAGTTATGCTAGTCTCTCTGAGGAATTCAGCTTACTGAAGAACACCGGACCTGATTCCTCTGCACCTCCCTTAGCTCTTGAGCTTTCTAAAGGCAACAACAGGGCTCAAGAATCCCTCCTCTCTGACACTGAGGGACATAACCAACTTGTTGAGAGAAGAACATGGATCTTACAAAAGTTGCTCGAAGAGATGCTGGTTCACTCAAGAGCAGAAGTGGGTTTTGCTTTCAGAGGTCTTAATTACAAGGATGGTTGAGAGTGTGCACTCTCATCAGCATTCATGACCACAACCAGATCCGCTGATCCTGTCTCTGTGCATGTGTGTGATAATTTTTTGGATTCATTCTGGAATCAGAGAAACAGGTATTCCTGTTGTTTCCACTTGCTTTACATTGTGTTCTTCTGTTTCCGTGTTGATATGGGCAGCTTGAAGGGGGACAAGTCATGGCACTGTCAGGGGTACTATAAGCAGGCCCTCACTTTCAGCTGTAGCTTTCTTCGAACCATTACTTATTTAAGCAGAGTGGTTACTTTGTGTTCACATCCTAATAGGTGCGCTGCGCTTCATCTATTTGGCTTGTTTCCTTGCTGACGTACTGCACTGAAGCGAAACCACTTTCGGCAGTACTGAGCACGGTACAGGAGAAGCTAGGCCAGCTGCTGGGGGACTCAAATGAATTGACTCAGGTGAGAATCAAGGTGCATCAGGGACTCACGATTGAGACTGGTGTGCCCTCATGTTGCATCTGGTGAGGATGCACAGCTTATAGTCGCGGAAGGGACGCAAAAATACAATGTACTGAACATAAATCACATTTTCAAAATAGCTGATCCAACCTTTCTGTCTGAATTCTGCTGATCTCACCAGCATATTAATCTTTAATATTTTATGCCATCAAGCATACTTCTTTCACCTAAACCCTAAACCCTCCAGGAAATGGCCTCTCGAGGCATTTCACTAGTGTACAATCGAGGCGATGAAGGTACCAGAAAGCTGTTGGTAGAGGCCCTTGTGGGAATACTGCAAGGAAATGGGTCCAAGGCCAAAACGATTAAGCTCTCTGCTGACACAAAGGTGTTGTTACGATGTTTCAAAAAACACGTGCCATTCTTTGTCATAAAGAGCTCAGGTTGACTCATCAGACCAGGTGATCAAATTAGGACATCATATACCCAGGTGTTTGAAGAGGGGGCCCTGGGGAATGCCCCACCCTCCTCAGGGACTTCTACCTCAGGGGGCAGCAGCAGCAGTAGTACCACTGACAGTAGCAGCCTCAGCACATATAAAGAGCTGTGCTCCTTGGCCACTGATCTGGGGCAACCAGACCTGATATACAAATTCATGGACTTAGCTCACCATTCACAGGTAGCAGCAGGCCCCCTAAGGTTATGCTTAGTGTGCAGAAGATAATAAACAGGTGGTACAGAATTGAATTGAGCAAGACTTCAGTGTGGACCGCTGCCATTTTTGCTGCTTATCAATACTTTTGCTCTCCCTTATCAATTGGTGTACAGTGCATGTCAAGTCCTGACCCCCATACCTATTCATTACTGAGCCAACACAATTACTTCCCAATAGGCCTTAAATACACGCAGAGGAGCCGCCTTTGGTATTGCAGGGATTGCACGCCTAGCAGGAGGCCAGCTAGCATCCCATATGGGGTCCCTAATCCCTAAGCTGTACCGCTATCAGTATGACCCCAATCAAAAAGTCCAGGTTTGTATGTACAATATTCCTTTCCATCTTCATGTTCATCCATTTTTGCCAGGTCTCTCTGTTTTCCATTTAAAGTCATGAGCCGTGTCCTCACTCTCTCGTGAAGAATGCTGCGCCACACCTCACCTATTTCCTGCATTACAGGAGGATGCTCATAGACGTCATGTACAATCGGCTTTACTGATGAGGGCACTCATTCTCTCATTTCTAAACCCTTTGTGATTATTGTGTTCAGGATGCCATGGAGCACATCTGGAGGTCGATTGTAGATGAGCCTCGGAAAGCTATTGACGAGCACTTTGCGGCAATCATGCAAGATCTTGTCAAGGAGATGGGAGGCCGACTTTGGCGAAACCGTCAGGCATCTGCCGCCGCGCTCCTGGACTTGCTGCAGGGTCGCAGGTGTGAAAGGTTACAGGGAGCTGCGAGGTAGCTGGACATGAATGTTATAAACGCTAATAAAGTTGTGTCCTATCATGCCTTTAAAACATGCATGGCACTCCTTGCCAATGACACACTTGCTTCTGTCACTTTCTCAATTCCTCTTCTTTGTTGAAAACCTCACATCTCAAGGTTTATATCCTCCACCACATTTCTATTGTAGTGCGTGACAATCCTGCTTCTTATTCTCTCGCCTCCTATTCATTCAAACCATAGATCTATGTTGCAATAGTGTTTGACTCCCTCCCTTAAAACTTAGGTGGAATGAGCTCAAGCCTTTCTATGAAAATATTTGGAGTATGGCCTTAAGATGTTTGGATGACATTAAAGAGACAGTGCGTAGGTCAGTCTCACCAACTATCACTTGATACCTCTAGTCATGATGTAAAAAAGTGAGGTCTGTCATTAGCTTGTTATTTGTGGCATGCCTCATAAAACAATTTAGTGCCAACATCCCTGCCTTTCCTTTGAAATTAAAATGTGTTATTTAAAAGAAAAAGAAAAATTTGCATATTTTAAGTCTGTCTTCTGAATTCAGGAGAAACTTTCGTAAGCATTGTTATGCAGATACTTCCTGTTACATCAGCTTCATATGATTCTTTGACCGCCTCATGCATTCATGTCATGGTGTGGAGACATTTCATAGGCTTATTCTCCTGTATGTTTTGCAACATGCCGAAAACATCGCAATATGAATTGTGAAATATTTTTCAGGCAAGCCATACTGCTGGTGAAGTCTTTAAGCAACCTGACAGTGAGATTAGTCGACCCTCAGCACAGTGCTGAAGAGGACTGCAGGGAGGTTGTTTCGCAGGTTTTGCCTTTACTGTTGGAGCAGGTGCGCCGCAAGAAGTCTACAATGGACTTAGTGCCTGGAAATACCAAGCTTATAATGTTCAGTCTCAGGGTATGGGTATGAATGGTATGAAACTTCCCTCCCTCTGCCCTCCTCCAGGGTCTTGGAAGTTCAGTTGTTGAAGTCCGTGCAGTGTCTTTGGACTGCATTGCTCGACTTGCAAAAGCTGCCAAGCTGGATGCACTGCGACCACACCTTATTCCATTGGTCCAATCCATGTTAGAGGGTCTGTCTTCTTTGGAGGATGCAAGGTATACGATTTTGCTGCAGAGTAAACAGGGATGACGTACTGGAGAAAAATCCTTAATGATGCAATTAATAGAACAAGGACTCATTCCCGACAGTTACTTTGACCAGGTTGAATTACATCGAGCAGCATGCTGATAAGATGGGTCTGGATCAAGAGAAGCTTGAGAGTGCACGGGTGGCAGCTTCGCGCTCCTCCCCTCTGGTGTGCTCATATGATTGTGGTGCCCTTGATCATATGAGCCTGTTGAGTGTTCTGTATAGATTTAAAAGCTTGTGACAACATTCATGATCATTTACAACGACGAGACTTTTTTGAACTTCTGAATTTGATTGTTTCTTTCTCTAGGGAGATACATTGGAAATATGTTCTCACTTCAGTGACTCAGTCTCCCTGGGTCTTCTAGCACCTGCTCTTGCTGGCATCATTAAAAGAGGAGTAGGGCTCAATACGAAGGTGATAAGACTTGGTCAGAAGCCTCGTTCCTCTAGGTATCATTGGCGTATTTAAGATATTATGTGAAGTTACTGAAGCTAGCTCTGTGCCGTTCTTGTGATTGCCTGGCACGACATGTCACTTGTTTTCTATTCCTCCTTTGGAAACATGCATCATAGACTGGCTTCATGTACTCATGACCATTGTACATCATGACCAGGTTGGTACAGCGCGATTTGTTAAGAATTTGATGACTAAGGCAAGAAGTGAAGATGCACGTCCACACACACCCACACTTCTCAGAGCTCTTGTTGCTGGTGTCCAGTCTGAGCGCAGTGCTGCTGTCCGGAAGGCATTTGCTTCTGCTGCAGCACAAGTGAGGGCTTAAACATCTCATTTTTGGAGATCTAAAAGAAGCACTGTTTACTAATAATATTAATATTATTAATATGTGATTTACCTTTCATGTTACTGGAGCCTGACACTAGCTGTGCTCCTCATCATTTTGCTGTTTATATTTAGACCAGTTCAAAATACATTTTTAAATAGCCAGATAATAAAACCCTCTCCCTCAAACCTTTCAAACCTGAGGTTCTTATTTTGTCTTCTCTTGAATTTGCAGGTATGCAAGCATGCAAGTGAGAAGCGCATTGACAAAAGCATAGAGGAGGCATGTCAGATGTACACAGGTTCCTCCTCTGATGAAGATGCTAAGTAAGCTGTTGATCACAACATGAGGAAGCTCACCCCTCACAAGAACGCCCCAAGCTCAATGTCCTTGTCATGCATTCCCTTCCGTCTAGCTGTTCGTCTTCCGCCATGGTCAAGTACTTTTTTCAAGTGTTTAAATACTTGAAGCTGATATGTGCATCAATTCTAGTTGTTCTTGCTGTCTGTGCATCGTCAGGTATGCAGGAGGACTCATCATCTTGGAGCTGATCAGGGCCATGCCAGAGGCTGTAGCAGCCAAGGCCTCCCTAGTTCTCCCCCTCGCGTTCAGCGCAAAGATGGATGATTGTGACAAAGTGGTTGCAACAGTGTGGAAAGATGTACGTAGATCATTTGAATAGCGAAAATGTGGGGAGATGGGCAAATGAATTCATTGAGAATGCCATATCTGCCCTCGATGTCTTCACAACATAAATGTATCTTGAATCATGTCAATCGTTAACTTCCAGTGAACAATGATCTGAACAATGTATGCTTCATCGAGCATGGGTCATCAACTTACGACTGGCCTAACTGTTTACAAAAATACACTGCCTTATTCTGAGCAGGTATGGAATGACGGTATCAGCAGTGAGGCTGGTGCTGTGAGAATGTACGCAGAGGAGATAGTGGGTAGCCTTGTGGAGGGACTTGGCAGCACTCAATGGAGTCGCAAAAAGTCATGTGCAGAGGCTGTGCTGGAGCTTACGAAGGTGGGGCACAAATGTCATGTGCAGAGGCTGTGCTGGAGCTTTTAAAAGTGGGATTCATAATTCTCAAATCATGAGGGTTAGTTAAAAACAAACTCTAACCCTAGTAGCTGTGTCAATAAGAGCGTTGTACTTTGCTTTAGGATTGAGGCTGTTGGATTCAGGTGCCTTGATAAAGGAGTGGTTATAGATGTCTCTCATGATTTCACTCGTGGACTTTCCTGTGCTTCCAAGTCAGCTTATTGCATGCTCCTGTCATGTTGCTTCTTCCAAGTAGCTGGGAAATGACATCCTTGGGAAACATGGCTCCACTCTAGCTTCGACTCTTGTTCATGAGATACAGCAAGGAAGGTTCTGGGAGGGAAAGCATTTGCTAGTTAATGCGCTGGGTGCACTCTGCAACACCGCAAGCAGCGCTTTAGTGCAGCAACCTGGACATGACAACATCATATCTTGTTTTCTAACGGTCTTGAATAAGAAGACTACTGCAATGCGACTCTCTGCATTAATCTCCCTCAACCAGGCAATCTCAAAGTTCCCTGGAGATTATTTTGACAAGGTGAAGACCCTGCTGAAAGGGGCATCTCCTCTTGTATACTGCTGCAACACTTTCAGCAACTAGTTCTGTTCTTATTTACCCTCACCAAACCACCAGGTTTCATGCCAACTCGAAATTGAAAATTTGGTTTGCGCAATTAAAAACCTGAAAGTATTTAGAAGGCTGCTTGTGTGACATCTCCTCCATTTTACAACTTATGTAGGTGTCCTCGATTTTGTACTCCGGATGTGAAGCGCATTGCGATCCTCTTAGAGGCAAAGCTGAGGATTCTGGAGAAGAAGCTGCTCTGCACATGAAAGTAACTTCTGGAGAGTTATCAGCTCCCTCATCATTGCTCCCACTTTCTGAAACTGTTAGTTGTCTTGCCTCTGCCTTCCAACGGACCTGCTTGCTGGCTAATTCTCAGCAACCTCACTTTGAAAATGATGTTGAGATGGACAATATTTCTGGCAAAAGTGAAAGTACTAGGCCTTGTGTTAGAGGTATTGAAATCCAAAATCAACACGTTGTGGACAGTGGTCAGCGCATTGTGGAACTTCTCGCAAGGCTTTTGGCAGCTCACCTTTCATGGCAAAAGGCCCTGAGCCTTATCATACCATGTCAAACTTTACTTCAGGCAAGTGAACTCTTTAGGCTTTGTCGCATTTTCTAACATAAAAGAAAATGAGAGGTAATTGCATCTTTAAATTAGACTTCTGCATTCTGTGAAATTGATTATTTTTTCGTGATGTATGGTTTACACAAAATGTTTGAATGTTGAGTGCAGAGTGCTCATTCTATGGGAGCGAACCCTCAGATTCTCTTTGGCTGGAGTAAGTTGCTGCTTACTCCAATCGTTGTCTTGGCTACCAATTTCAGGGTTCAGCAGGTACAGAATATTCAATAAGGGAGCGTTGCATATGCACATATGCTATTTATGTACAATACTTTACATTGTGTAGTGACTCAACTCCTCTGACTAAGCTTTCATGATCATTTATCCCTCTCCAGGTCCGCATTGAAAGCTTAGTAACTTTGGAGATTATGTACAAGTGTTGTGGTGCTTGTTGGGGTTCTGGGGAGATCGATACTTTAAAAGAATTTCTAGTTCATGTTACAGAAAGTGAAAGGACTGGCGCAGTGGCCTTGCATGCGGGTAGTATGTTATTGCTTCTTTCTGGAAAGTAAGTTCATTCTTGACTTACTCAAAGAAAGATGAGGCTTTTCAAGAATCATGTAATTTATGTTGATTAAGTCAACATAGTTAGTGTACATGGTTCGTAAAAGGATCAATAGTACAAATGTCCTCAATAAGACATATCTTTGTTTCCCAATGTTGATAATGAGAATGAAAGCGATGGAGTTCTTAGCTCCAACATCATCTCAAGAGTTCAAACATTACAGTTCAGATACTCCCATGGTGTAACGTTGCTCCGGTATAACGCTGCACTAAACTAAGGAGGATCTGAGGCATGCAGCCTCATCTACTTCATCACTATCGGAAGAAAGCTTAGCAGAAAAAACTACGGAGAGTGATCAGGGACGGACAGAGGAAAGAGAGAGAAACCCTAGAGTCGTATCTAAGGAGGGGTCGTACGAAGGACATTTGAGAAGACAAATTTGTGCTCCAATATTACTCCAAGCCCGACAGCCTCCCTCATGAACGGAAGATGGTGGATAGGTCGACTACAAGTTGGAAGGTGTAAGAAGGTTGGCCAGATAGGCGGCTGCAAAGCTGATTTTTAACGCGCTACTTATTTGTGTCTTTGTAGCAGTTTAGGAAGGATGATTTTGTGATGTGAGATTTGTTTAAACGATATTGCATTATAACATTGCATATAATGTCTACATACATATTTCATACTACACTAATAACAATGCGTGTTACGGAGAATAGCTGCGCTGGGCTTATGGCTGCGCTTAGCCCCATTGTAGCATATATGTAGATCCACTGGCCTCCATAGCTGCAGAGGACTAGACTGTCCTCTTTACTTAAAAAGGCTGAGAAACTACCTTCTGATTCTGGTTAAGAAGATATTCAGCTAACAATTGATTCGATAGGTGATCTGCTCACCTTAGGGTGCTTCTAAACTGTGACAACTCAGTCAAATTACCTCCCTTAGCCAGATCTATGTATTAGCTTGAGGCGAGACCACTGGATCCTTAGGATAAGATCAGGGGTCGAGTCGGCTGAGCTGATGAGCTGAGCCTTGGATGTTTAATCTAGTTTTAAGACTATTTAGGTCTATTTAGTGAGAATTAGAGTATCTCGAGTTATGTCTAAGGATGCAGCTACTATGTTAGCGAAATATTTAGACTTAGACGAATTAGGAAGACTAGTTTTAGGAGATTTAAATGACTTAAATAAGAGATTAAAGTAAAGAAGGCAGAGCCCTACTGGCTTCGGCCTTAATACAATCAGGGGTTCAGGGTTCTGAACAAACGAAAAAGAACATATCTATCCAAGTTAAGGGCTATTGTGCGGTCATACTCCCGGTTCACCCTATCACTGTGACAAGAGAACTTACAAGAAGGGAAACTCTCAGAACAGGAAAAGGAACAAGAACAGGAACTGGAACAGAGATCTAAAAGAACCTAGAGTCCCTAAAAACTCTAAAACTAGAAACCTAAAAGCAGAAAACCTAGAGTCTCTAAAAAAACAGAGAGAAGGCTAAAGAGAAACACAGGCAGTACAGAGAAAACAAGGAAACACAACCTAAGAAGAGAAGCAAGGAGACTAACTAAGAAACTATACTCTTTTTAATTTATTTTTCTTTTATTTTATGGGCTCCCTTACGAGTTCTACAGGGCCTTCAGGGAGGACCTAGTCCCCCTTCTCCTCCACATTTTCAACACGGCCTTTCTTGCCAGCACCCACCCTAGTAGCCCCTCCCTCTCCCCACTCCTATGTGGAGTCATCTGCCTCCTCCCTAAGCCGGGCCAGCCACATTGTGAACTCATCAGCGGACTTAGGCCTATCACGCTGTTGAACTGTGATTCCAAGCTTGTCCTTTTAATGCTTTCAAACAGGCTCCAGCAACCACTGGACTACCTGGTGGATATAGCTCAGTCTGCGTTTATCCATGGGTGGGACATCTCAGATAACGTGCGATATCACCAAGGGTTGAGAGCAAGACTAAAGGAGCTGGGGACACCATAGACACTGCTAGTACCCGTTCCTGTTCCCGTTCCTGTTCCGAGAGTTTCGCTCCCGTGGGGGAGTTCTCTCGGGGTTCTAAAAAAAAAAAACAGTTCTCCAGACAAAGGGGGAACATACTATCAACCCCCCTTCTTGTTACCCTCAACTCCCGGGATTGCGGCATCTGGGTGTCCCAATTTTTGGGCTGCATGATGAAAACTGCAAACAGGCTTTCTCCAAAGTTCCAGGGACGATGCAACTTGAGGGACTAGAATGGAATTGTGCTCAACCAAACAAGCTTGGGAGTGTTGAAGAGTAGCCTTCGGTCAGCCTAGAATATTCTAGAAGGACTAGAATATTCTAGAAGTACTACTAGAACATTCTAGAAGTACTGGAACATTCTAGAAGTTGAACCTTTCCAGAAGTTTCTCAGGGTTAGGATTTTCTAGAACGTTCCACTGACTATATAAGTTGAAACTTTCTTTATTGTAATATCCTCAAGACAAAGTATTGGCCAATCGCTTTCACTCTGAAACTACAACAGGGAGGACGCACATCAGTGTTCTAAACCTTGCGTCCAAGGCCATCTACCAAGCTGCTTTCCACAAACCACCAGCAAACTTGGTCGCAGCCATGCAGCAGCAAGTTAATCGCTTTGTTGCCAAACCGTCCTGCCCCACAGAAGATTCTCCTATCCCCACTCAACTGTATCCATCTGCCAACATTTGCTTCCTCCCTAAGAAAGCAGGAGGCCTTTCTCTTCCGGACCTGAATAGCCTCTTCACTGCAATGAGAGCTAAACCCTGTTGGAAAATGTTTGTCCGCAGTGTGCACCCTTGGCAGCAACTCTTCCGACATGAAGTGACTAAAGCAAGGCCAGCGGAGGTTTTCGGTGCAGACAGGGTGGTGAGCAACCCCCTCTTGTTCATTTACACCGGATCTCAACCTTGCCTTTCAGGGATGCTGTAGATGCTTGTAGCCTTCTCAACATGGGCCGCCTGCACAGTCCCGACAAAATGGATCCCTACACGGTACTCCTAGAACCTCTGCTAGGCAACCCAGACATCAGGCTCTCAAACAGGTTACAAGTTCTTGCATCCACCCGGGGATGGAAACGCCTCAAGGACTTGAGGACCGAATGTCACCTTCACTCAGCTCACAGCCACCATGTTTTGGCAGTTATCCAAGCTTTGCCTAATGCCTGGCAGACTATCCTGACCCAACATGACTTTCAAGAGCCTGAGTGGTCGGTTATTACCTCATCGCAGGCAAAGCAAGTTCTTCTAAAGGGCCCACAGACTGAGGATTGTTATTGGGAGGCACTTCCTACGGGAGCCATGATCCCTTTCAGCGGAGAGCAGGTGACAAACCTTGCTACTCCTCCAAGGGCAGCTTTGGTCCAGTATTACACTGAACCAGCATATGCATGGAGCAGGGAAGATGACTGGAATTTTCACAAAGCTCAGCAGAACCTTGCCGTTGCAGATCGACAAAGAGTACTGGAACCCCGTTTGCTGGGGATTTGGGATGAAATGGATCTTGATCCAAGAGGCTGGGGTTATCGAAGGGAGCATCATGAGGACTCTGATACAAATGCCCCTGAATCTGCTGAAGAGAGACAGCAGGTGAGAGGAGCAGGCCAAAGAAACACGGACTTTGTGGACATTATCCTGGTAGATATGACACTGAGAGAAGCCAGGAAAGCCCTTACTCATCAGGCCATTAGAAGAAGATCGCTCAGCGCTCACAACAGAGTTCCGGGACTGACAGACTTAGGCGCTTTATGGCCGGCCCCGTGGTCTGTTAATCTAGTTAATCCACTCCAACACACTCCGCCACCCACAGCAAGCGAGTCACAGCTGCGGATGTACGGGCTGGAAGGACTTGAGGAGAGGTGGAGACAGCCTCTGTGCGATGATCACTTTCCACCTGAGGAGCTGGACCAGCTCCCTGCCTTGATGAGACCAGGTGCTAGTAATAGTAGGCGCACCCATCATGCATCCCCATCTACCGACCTCCTCGCTGCCACGAAGGAGGCAAAAGACGTATGGCAACGTCTTCTTGACCCTACACTCCACCGTCCTTTTGCCATCACTTGCTGGCACGTGACTCATGGAGTACTGGGTTGCAATGCTTTCCTCTGGCACATCTGGAGGAAGACTGCAAACACCCGCACCTCCCAGTTGCAGCAGGTGCAACATACCCAAACTACTCCCTACTGCGAAGCTCTTTCTTGTCGCCACTCCGGAAAACATGAGGACCTGACCCATGCCTTTCTGGAGTGCCCAAAGGTAACTCCTGACATAGACTGGCTTAACTGGCTTCTGGACACATGAAAGCAATTACTCTCTCCTTTCCCAGATTTGGTGCAATGGGAAACTGTCCCAAGATCTAAAACAATCATCATTATTGCTGATGATCCACATGGCTGGTCCTCAACCCATCCTCCTCTTCAGCTTATGAAGAATTGGACATTGCAGTGATTGGAGCTATCTGGTTCACTCGATGCCAGAGAAAGGATCTTCCTTCCCATCAACATTCCTTTGGATCTCAGTAGTTGAGGCTCTGCAGTTGGGAAGAAGTAGAACAGGAGCTGCAGCAGCAGCTATGCAGTGGAGGGGAGGTACAGCTGGTCTTGCAGCAGCAGCAACACCCCCTGTCGAAGAGATGGAATTGGGTCAAAGGTGATGGAGCTCTGATAGCCACTAGAAGAGGATGGAGGTGAACCAGAGAGAGCGCTGTGGAATGCAGGAGATGGAGATGGGGATTCTGGCTGAAATGCAGAATTATCAATCCAGGCTGTTGGCTGCAAAGGATTCTCTCGAGGTGGCTCAAAAGAAAGAGATTCCTGTGGATCAGCGACTGATGGTGGTGATGGGCTGACTTCGGGGAACACAGCATTTTGCAAGGCATTGAGCTGGTTCCAAACCTGATCCAGATCTTTAGGCGTGACATGGTCAGAGACATCCACCTTAAGCTTGTGCTGTGCCTTGACCTGCTCAGCTAGCTTGGTGACCTCGGATGCCACTTTGTCTGTTGAGACACGTAGTTCACTGATGCTCTTCTTCTGAGCCTGAACTTCACCTCTTAAGAAGGCCTGGTCATCCTCAATCCTCTCCACTTTCTCCAGGAGCTTCTTCTCAAGCGCAGCCTGGCTGGCTTGTACTGCAAACTCTTGGGCTTGCAGGCGTTTGTCCAAATAAGCTGTGAGAGCTTGTGTGACGTTCTGGGTGACAATCTGGGTGATGCTCTCGGTACTCTGAGCGATACTCTGGGAAATGGCGGCAGCCAATTCACTATTGTCAGGATCAAAACCTCTACCCTGATTCAGTCCAGCGGGGGGTCCAACAACAGACGGAATGGGAGGAGTAATGTTAGTGATGGAGGTGGTGATAGGGGTGCGGTAATGGCTG
The DNA here is from genome assembly GCA_002335675.1 of Chlamydomonas eustigma. Taxonomy (NCBI): domain Eukaryota; kingdom Viridiplantae; phylum Chlorophyta; class Chlorophyceae; order Chlamydomonadales; family Chlamydomonadaceae; genus Chlamydomonas; species Chlamydomonas eustigma. The sequence goes on along the minus strand of BEGY01000043.1, from coordinate 409,712 downwards.
CTTAGGCTGCTGTCTCCAGATTTAACTGATTGTGCAGCAGAGGTAGAAGATGAAAGATCACCAGCCAGTGATGGCTCTGATTTCTTGGAGGAACCACGCCTAGTGATGCCAACCAAAGCAGAAGCCACTGCTGATACTTCTTGGGATGCGGAAAGGTGAAAAGTGGTGGCCAACGGGGATAAGGAACTCGGATCGTCCCTTGTTCGTTGGACAGGCGGCGGAGGCGAGTTAGGCACTCCTTGTGAGGTTGATGCTACAGAGGCTGTTTGATCAACTCTAGCTGTTCCACTAGCCCCCTGGCTACGTCTGATTCCTCGCTCGATACGGTCGAGCGGCCTAGTTTTGTTAGTTTTGTAAGGCTGGTTGGAAACCTTTCGTTTCTCTTTCTAAAAATGACTTGATGGAGTAGATGGAGATGGTTAAGCAAAGGTCCACACGATCAGCCGACCTGATCGGCTTCTTTTTCAACTTAAAGGTGGGGGATTTAGATCAGGCGACCGGATTCGCCTGTCAAGGTTGCTGGGGTTCTACACTTCTAGCTTTGCTTCTAGGAGTGCAACTTGCCACCTGACTGCAGACTGACCTGTGGAGGGCTTCTAACAATTAGTGACCTTTGAACTGATCCAATCTGTATCTTAATAGCCAAGTTGCCCACAGTCGATGATCGATAGATCGACTTAAGCAGGAGACCCGACACTCGATACCCGAACTAAAGGAGGGTGAGTACTAAGTCTAAGATTAAGACAAAGGCAAACGTAAGTTGAAAAAGAAGGCAGAATGCCTTCTCCTATACCTTAAGTATCCAGATGTACGGACGATCAAGAAAGGTGAGGTACGCCCGTACCTCACACACACACAACGTCTCATAAAGTTCAGTCATACGTCAATTCAGTCATACGCTGTGACAAAGGCAAGTGTTAGAACACAGTTGCATCCTGATTTGAAGGCCTTCAATGAGATGGCACCTGCAGCCATACAGCATACATTGAGCTCCTTGGTAGCTCCAGCTGTACGCCAAACCCTGGGTGTAGAGATCAAGGAGGTTGCAGCTCTTCAGACTGAATCTATGCGCCACCAGGTACATGTAGAAGTACACAAATGTACATCTAGGAAGTCAATGAGGGTTTAGGGCTATTTGTGGTCGCCTGCCATTTCTATATTTGTAGATGTGTTTTAAACTTGGCATGCTCTCAGGGCACTCCAAAGGTTGGGTCTTTGCTGGCTAGGTAAAGAGGTCATTGATAGTCACATATAGTCCTAATTCGAATTATCTTCCTCTCCGCGGTGTCTTGTTTGACCCTAGTTGGCTGCTTATGAGGAGGATGCAAGGCGCATCTCTGGCCTGTCTCAAGAAGTCCTTTTGCAACTAGAAATATTGAAAGAACAGGTGAGAGTGGTTTAACATCTTAACATCTTTACATCTGGGCACTAGACCGTTTGGGTCACTCCCATTGCTATTCTTACATCTCATCATGCAGGATGCAGAATCTATGGACCATTCGGCAGGTCGCTCAAATTGCCTAACTTGATTTGAAACACGTCCATTAATTCATTCATAAGCCAAACGAATCAACATGTTGTTGAGAGTGTATCTAGGAAACCCATTTCCTCATATTATACATGGATACATGCTCATCATCAGGTCTCCATGAGGTGCAGCAGCCACTCTCTTTAGATTCTCAGCAGCTCTTCCACTCTCAAGAGGGGCCAGCTGCCGAACCATATCAGTCAGCAGACCGCTATCCTCACGCCCTAACGGCACAGCGCACTGGAAACAGGGACTAGACACAATGAATAAGTATCTGATCCTGTCCCAACAATTGTAATTCAAAGTCAAGACAATCACACAATGTGAGATGTAAAAGCAGTAGCTGTGCTGAAAGTGCCCTAGTCAAGCCAACACCCATAGAATGTTCCCTCTACTTGCACTCAAATGCCCCAAGCCTGAAAACACCCCTAATTTAGAGGCATCAGCTTCCTGCTCCCTTCTTACCAACGTGCCCCATGCTTCAACCTTCAACCCTGCATTGAGGGCAGTGGTTGCCCCCTTCTTACTCAGGTGTCCTATGCATAAACCCTATCCCCTACTTGGGATACAACAGCTGCCTCCCCCCCTTGCTTGCCACCAGTGATATGAGGACCCCACACACTGGCATTCTCAGGATCCAGAGCCGCAGCCTCTTCAAGGGCCACGCTGCCTCAAACTCCTCCAGAGCAATCCAGCAAGCTGCAACACCCAGCCAGGCGCTGGCGAATGGAGCGAGTGCGCATGCCTGTAGTTTAAATTGTGAAGGTCTTGTGAATTGAGCCTACTACCATTAAAAAAGACCATTCAGGTAATATGGCAGTAAACAGCCCAGGTATTCTGCCAAGGTAGGCTTAAGGCCCTGGACAGTACCAGACGCCCAGCTAGAATGATATGCCTAGCTAGAATGATATGCCTAGCTAGCATGATATGCCTAGCTAGCATGATATGCCCAGCTAGTACCAGATGCCTAGCTAGTACCAGATGCCAAGCTAGTACAAGATACCTAGCTAGCATGATATGTCCAGCTAGTACCAGATGCCTAGCTAGTACCAGATGCCAAGCTAGTACCAGATGCACCAGATACCTTAGTACTGTATCATCAGGGTATTCCCTTCAGATGGATGGTAGACCTTTATCACAGCATGCCATGTATCACATCCCTGCTACAATGCACATCGTGATTTCAATGGAGTATTAGGTGATGGTCCTGACCTGCAGATTCAATAAAAGTGCATAGTTTAGATTGCGGGGTACATTATGAACTAACATGTGCATAGACTTGTAGTGCCCAGTCCGGGTGGCACAATGCTGAGTAGGACTGGGCAATCAATCTGTAGGTAAAGCTAGGCAGGGAGCTTGAAAGGTGTCTAGGGAGATATCGTCTTGGCGGCATTTTGAGCCCCACAGTATGAGCGCAGCACTCAAGGAGCTACTCCAGTTGCTTTTTCTCAGCAATTTTGTGCTGAGCGAATTTATTTCGAGGAGAATGTGCCTTGCCGAGGTTACACTATTAAAGCTGTAAGCCAATAATTGTTCATCAACAAGATTTTAGTTCGCAAAGGGTAACAGGCTGAACAGAGTACCTACCTTACCTACCTTGCCGAGTACCTACCTTTCCAGGCAGAGCTGAAGCCTTCTTGTTTCGCCCACGAGCCTCCATCCAAGCATTAGATTCTCCGATTTCAATCAAATTTGCCTTCTCGGGCCTTCTCAGGCAGGAGAAGAATAACACAGTGAGTATGAGAGCGAGAACCACAAGCAGAAAGGTCTTGGTTATGACCACATAACCAAGACCTCCTTGACATCAAAAACACTTGAACAATCTAGGTGCGCAGTTTACCTGTGCCATGAATCGTACTGCCAGCAGTAAACCAGGTTCCAAGGGTTTGGTGCTTATGAATATCATCGACTTGACCATATCAAGGAGAGTGCATTCCTGACAAATGAATGTTTAAGATTACTATTCTAACGTTTTACCTCTCCGTCTAGCTTCTGTCAACAAATTTGAACACATAGGAATTAGGATCCTGGGTAGATATCAGGTATGATTCACAGCGGGCATCAGGGTAGATGCTTGAATGCAGCCTCATCTGAGTCCAAATGGAAGACTATTTCTGCAGTTAGAGACCTTATCAAACAGGTGTGAAATTTCTGTCATATTTTCATCACTCTGTTCTGCAACTGCATGTTTTTATCAGGCATAAACCTTTCTAAAAAAATCTTCAACTTTTAAGACAACACAATGTTCTAAGGGGCATGGACTTCCTTGTTCATTAGTTGACTGATGCATGCTGCAATTGGTAACATGCCTGCAGAGTTTACACACTCGAGAAGCACTGCCAGATAAGCATAAAATCTCCACTCAGGTTTGATAAACTACCAACTAAACCCTCAGCGCCTAAATAGGCTACATATCAATCTGCATTTTATGACCTTTCTCCTAAATCCAATGATTTTCATGTGTCGACCGACAGCTGTCCAACACCCAAGAAAACCTGCTGGACCTTACAAATGCATTGATAGATGAACTTGGTAGGTGCATTTTGAACACTGTATGGCAAACAATTCTTGTTATCACAGCAGAGTCATAATGGCTAACATTCAATAAGACACTGATACCATCTCATAATGCTGTACCTGCGACTTCAAAGAGGACCTTCGAAAAATAGCGACTGGCAAAATGCAGAGGCACCAGCAGCATGCTTGGCTGAATGAGATAAAGTCCATGAGAACTGAAGTGAATGACAAGCTCCTCCATTTTGAGCTTCAGCAAGCCAGCATGATGGCGGAGTTGCAGGATGTCAAGTCTGCAGTGCAGGTGGGTGACTCAGTGCTGTGAGCTGAAGTGAGAGTCAAAGTTGCTGAGTTGCATTGGAAACGTTAGAAGTGGACGCTTGCCAGGTAGTCCTCTACATGGCCTTGGCAGCATAAGAGATTGAGTCTTAGACATAGCTGGCATTTCTTTGTTTTCTCTCCTTGAAACAAGTAGATGCCACTTGCTTCATGTCCTTACTCTGCATAACATTGCTGTTCACTGTTCATTACAACAAGTGACTTTTCAATTCAATATTGACTGATCAATGACTGCAGGCCGGCGTAGAAAAATCCCGAAAACAGAGTGAGGTTCGCATTCAGCAAATAGAGGGTCGCATTCAAGCAACATGCTGTAATGTGCAGGTGATACAAATGTTCAAATGAGTGTTAAATGAGTGATTGATGACGATTGGTAAGAATAGAATGGCACTCACTGTATAGCGCAAATATGTGGTACTACCGGTGTTTTGATGGAGTTTTGAAGGCCTCAGCTTGCCGTTGATAATGTGACTGTACTTCCCACTGTATGCAGAAGCTACGTTGATGATGTGATTGTACTCCCCACTGTATGCAGGAGCTGCGTTGATGATGTGATTGTACTCCCCACTGTATGCAGGAGCTGCGTTGATGAGGTGACTGTACTTCCCACTGTATGCAGAAGCTGCGTTGATGATGTGATTGTAGTCCCCACTGTATGCAGGAGCTCCGTTGATGATGTGATTGTACTCCCCACTGTATGCAGGAGCTCCGTTGATAATGTGACTGTATCCCACTCGTATGCAGAAGCTGCGTTGATAATGTGACTGTACCTCCCACTGTATGCAGAAGCTGCGTTGATGATGTGATTGTACTCCCCACTGTATGCAGGAGCTGCGTTGATGATGTGATTGTACTCCCCACTGTATGCAGGAGCTCCGTTGATAATGTGATTGTACTCCCCACTGTATGCAGAAGCTGCGTTGATGATGTGACTGTACTTCCCACTGTATGCAGAAGCTGCGTTGATGATGTGACTGTACTTCTCACTGTATGCAGGAGCTGCGTTGATAATGTGACTGTACTNGATTGTACTCCCCACTGTATGCAGAAGCTGCGTTGATGATGTGATTGTACTTCCCACTGTATGCAGAAGCTCCGTTGATAATGTGACTGTACTTCCCACTGTATGCAGAAGCTCCGTTGATAATGTGACTGTACTTCCCACTGTATGCAGAAGCTGCGTTGATGATGTGATTGTACTCCCCACTGTATGCAGGAGCTCCGTTGATGAGGTGACTGTACTTCCCACTGTATGCAGAAGCTGCGTTGATGATGTGATTGTACTCCCCACTGTATGCAGGAGCTGCGTTGATGATGTGATTGTACTCCCCACTGTATGCAGGAGCTGCATTGATGATGTGATTGTACTCCCCACTGTATGCAGGAGCTCCGGAACAAAGTGGATGATGTGCTGTCCCTCACCTCTGAGGACTTCCCAAATGTGTTGATGCGTCAGAGACTAGAGGACAAGGATGCCATTCTGTCCTCCCTTACTAAGGTGACTCACAGTGGACTAACTCCATGCAAGTCAAGACTTTTATTTATCAACTCATGATGACATGGTGAAGTGTTGAAGCACCAGTTGGGCCTATATCACATCGCTCCTTGTCTCTGGCTTCTTGATAGAATTCGTCAGATCTTAAGCCCGCAGGATCCATTCGTATGACACGTAATTGCGTTTAAGCTAAGGCAAGTGTGAGAACAGAGTTGCATCCTGATTTGAAGGCCTTCAATGAGATAGCACCTGCAGCCATACAGCATACATTGAGCTCCTTGGTAACTCCAGCTGTACGCCAAACCCTGAGTGTAGAGATCAAGGAGGCTGCAGCTCTTCAGACTGAATCTATGCGCCAGCAGGTACATGTAGCAGTACACAAATGTACATCTAGGAAATCAATGAGGGTTTAGGGCTATTTGTGGTCGCCTGCCATTTCTATATTTGTAGATGTGTTTTAAACTTGGCATGCTCTCAGGGCACTCCAAAGGTTGGGTCTTTGCTGGCTAGGTAAAGAGGTCATTGATAGTCACATGTAGTCCTAATTAGAATTATCTTCCTCTCTGCGGTGTCTTGTTTGACCCTAGTTGGCTACTTATGAGGAGGATGCAAGGGGCATCTCTGGCCTGTCTCAAGAAGTCCTTTTACAACTAGAAATATTGAAAGAACAGGTGAGAGTGGTTTAACATCTTAACATCTTTACATCTGGGCACTAGACCGTTTGGGTCACTCCCATTGCTATTCTTACATCTCATCATGCAGGATGCAGAATCTATGGACCATTCGGCAGGTCGCTCAAATTGCTGTTCTTACATCTCATCATGCAGGTTGCAGAATCCATGGACCTCAGCTCCTTGTCTGAAATCGTCCACCAGCAGAAACAGTCCCTGCAAATGCTGTCAAATGAAATTGAGGATAAGCTAGAGATGCACATTTTGCAGCAGGTACATATTTTGTGATAAAAGCAGCATCTCTCATCTGTCATTGCTGGATTTAAATGTGAAATTTTTTAAGGGTTCTGGAGTGAAAGGTAGCCACAGGGATCATAATGGCTAGGTTGTTCTGGTTTATTTGAATACAGTATCAGAGGAGTGAAGGAGTCTGCTGATGGATTTTAGTCGATATATTGTCCACTTTTAACTCGTCGAAACATCAGAGAATGAAGTGTCGCAATGTGTGTCGCAATGTGTGTATGAAGGTTTCTTATCAATACTCAATGGAAGGGGTGCTCAGGGCCATGGTGGAGGACGTCGCTCACCTTTCTTCTAAGTCTCAGGTGCTGTACTACTATGTCAGGTGCTGTACTACTATGTCAGGTGCTGTACTACTATGTCAGGTGCTGTACTACTAAGTCAGGGGCTGTACTACTATGTCAGGTGCTGTACTACTATGTCAGGGGCTGTACTACTATGTCAGGGGCTGTACTACTACTATGTCCTCTCCTCCTCCTGCTACTAGTATGCGAGCATGTCATATAAGGATGATGGTGTCGGATGCTTATGCAGTCCTCTTTGCTGAGCTGATCTAATGATTCTGTAATTGAAACGGATCAATATTTTTTGTATGTAGAGTATCTGGGACTTTTTTTGTGAAGCCTTATGTCCAACTACCTCCGATTGAAGGAGTTTTTGATTGCTGTAGGCGCATCATTTGAATCTTCAGCAACATCATGACATGATCGATGAAACGAGAGAAGCATTACTCAGGTGAGGCAATGATACACACCATTAAATTTTACTTCCATGCTCTCAATCTTTATGTATCAAAAATCAGACTAACAAACCCTTCCAACATAAAAGCCTCTTTCCTCTTGCCTCAAACCTGTGCTTCAATAATGTATGCAGGAGCCTCTTTTCCATGTAATGTATGAATAATGTATGCAGGAGCCTCTTTTCCATGTAATGTATGAATAATGTATGCAGGAGCCTCTTTTCCATGTAATGTATGAATAATATATGCAGGAGCCTCTTTCCCATGTAATGTATGAAAAATGTATGCAGGAGCGCCGCCACCTTCAGCCAGCTGCTGAAGATACCTGCGCCTCTTCCTGCTAGTTTTTTTAAAAGCAGCAAAGCAGTTGAAAGGATTGAATCACCTTATGGTAAAGTTGATGTACCCAGTGGAGGTAAATGACAGAAGAAGGGCATGGAGCCTCTAAATGACAGAAGAAGAGCATGGAGCCTCTAAAAACATTTTAAGCATTGTGCCCGGACCTGCATAAAGATGATGAACCTTTCGACAATGTGTGAACAAGGATGTCCTGAAGCATAAAGCATTCTAGATTGTAAAATACGACAGAATTTAAAAATGTTGGTTTACGCAAAACGTTGAAACTGGAGGCCGCCATGTCGGATCCCTTTTTTTCAGATCTTACAAGGAGTGGTTATAAAGAGGCAAATCATCATGCAGAGGCGTGCTTGTCAGCCAGCTGAACAGCCAAGCATTTTGTCAGAGTGCAAGAAGTAATTGTGACAATGTATGGCAACTGGTGAACTTCCATATAGGACAGTACAGCATAATGGTCCCTTGTTGAAGTTATCACCCTTCATGACATTAATTAGCAATTAGCAAGACCACGCACATCATGCATTACAGAAGGCAAGAACGGCAGGCCCTGTATGATCTGTAGCAATGACAGTAGTCCGTGTCAGTAGCTTGCTTAAGACACGGCTACTCTACAGGAAACTGACAAATACCCTTCGAAGGGGTAAACCCTAAAACCCTGGCAACAGTACAAAAGAACAGGCATATAGCCTTACTGCCATAGACTTAACACCCTGCTGTTTTGATATCTCGCACACATGCATTGATCTTCATGACAGACACCCTGAAGCAGCCATGACAAGCCAGTTTGAACACACTAACATTCTCATCATCAGGCAATTTAACTTGATGATCATCATTGCCCTCCATCGTCTTCCAACACCTCACAGATCTTGACTGACATCATAATGTTCCATGAAATATGTTACTAGCAATTAGAGTCTGTCACCATCACCAACACCAACTAGTGACATCGACAGTGGATTTGTACTGCTCATAAAATGACTTGTACTTCACTTCAGGGGACTCAGACATCCCTCATAGCTCATCACAGAGCTTACTTGTACTTCACTTCAGGGGACTCAGACATCCCTCATAGCTCATCACAGTGCTTACTTGTACTTCACTTCAGGGGACTCAGACATCCCTCATAGCTCATCACAGTGCTTACTTGTACTTCACTTCAGGGGACTTACAAATACTACAGTAGTATTTGCACTTAGCTCAAATACTACTACCAGTACCTCCAGCCGACACAAAACAGGTGCTGAAAGCGTCCTCTTATATAATACCGAGTTATAAGTACATAGATCTTGGGGCGATACCGTGCAAGGTGAATTGATAGGTAGTATGATATTAGAGTGCTGCCAGTGAAGCGCCCTCCTATTTGCATGAAGTATCAACATGAATGCCTAATGCTAACGATGCTCGGGGCAGTAATGGCGGGATATTTGGGATAGCATGACAAGAGTTCAGTAGTAAGGAAAGATTGTGATGTAGCGACATATCGAGTGATAAAATTCAATTGCTTGCAGAACGTAAGCTCGTTGTATTGACATTGTCTATTTCACCTAGGAGAAGGCCATGCAATGACATCATAGAAGTACCGAGGTTCCTACAAAACCTCCAGAAGATGATGCTGAAATTTTACAGAGGATGAAGCCTTACAGAAAATTGTTAGTGCTATTCTCATACATTCAATATAGTCCTCTTCATTACTCTTCTCATACATTCAATATAGTCCTCTTCATTACTCAGTGCATGCTCCAACAATTGGTTTATTGTACCCAACAGCATTATGCAGGAAGGTAGTGGCCAGTCTCCTCCCATTCCCTCACTACTCTTGGCATGTGTGCATGAGGGACTTGAGATGTTAACTCTTTTCGTCTCATAACATCCACTGACTGATAATATTTATGGCCATTTTCCAGATGTTCTGTGTGCTTCCTCATACCACTCTGATGAATACTCTTTGAAGAGGCTTGTCCTCCTCCTGGGTTTCTGTCCATTCTAAGAGCATTAAAGGTGCTAGTTTTCCATCTCTGCTCGCCAGTTGCATTCCTTGCCTTCTGCACAGCTATGGATCTCTCAATGCCAGGGTTCAGGTCTAGGCGAATATACCTACCCAGAACCAACACATTATCCAGAGAGGCAGCCTGAGCCTGCACAGTTCATCAAACGTCTCCATTCAGACTCCTGCATCATCTGCACTACAATGTGATGTACTTACAAGTGTACTTCTGTAGTAACAGAGCTGTGGAGATGTCAAGATGTGAGCAACTTTAAGGTGACAAAATGCCAGACTGCAAAACATGACAATAAAACATGATCGAGCACCTTAGCCACAGAGTTCTCCATAACTATCAAAGCTATGCCTTTTGCTCTTCCAGACCTATCCACTGGGATGCGCACCTGCACCAGTGAAGACACTTCAGCGCAAAGCCATTTCTTTCATTTTGGATATGAAAAAAGTTTTTGAAAAAGTTCCTTTACAGTTGGATTATTCTATTACGTAACATTTGAGATAATTTGGTTGTTTGTGAAAAGATGGTAACGCTGCAGGCATTTCATAACAAATCAAGCATGGTCACTCCAGCTCACCCTCTCACCATATGGTGAAATCCACCAAACACCCTGCCAGCTCATGACCTGAACCAAGACAGCCCAACAAAACTTCACTTGCAGCTCTACAGCCCATCACTCCCTCACCTGCACTACCTTCCCATGTCGACTGAAGACACTCATGAGTGCAGCTCTCTGATGCCCCTCAGGGATTGTGGCATCCATGCCCTTAACAAAAATAGTGTTGCTGTCATCACCAATAACAGCATGTCGTCCAGAGGGTGTGGCCGTTGCAATGGGCAAGTCGTGAGATTCAGGGAGCAGAGTGCTGTCTGCAACCTTTGAACGGATTGCAGACCTAGGAAACCAGTCTGAGGCTGAGTGCTCTGAAGATTTCTCTTGGTTACTTATGTGCCTGCTTCCATGTGCAAGATTTCTCACTTCCTCAGAAGAAACTTCCATCCTGCTTCTGAGGATACGCTCATTTGCAGTCGCGGCAGCCTCAACCCCTTTTGTAGAAGCTACAAATGGCTTGGTGCGCACAACATCTTCTATGCTGTCTTCTTTGGCAGGATGCAGTATAAGGGACTGAGTGTTTTCAGTTGATTGTTTTAGCTGTACTAATGATGAAGCCAGTGTGGAGGACAAAATTGAAAATTCAAAGCCAAAATCAGATTCATCTTTCACTGGTAAATTTGTGGAAATTGCCTCTGCAGGAGAGGACGGCAGACCAGAGGCAGCAGCAGCAGGAGGAGGAGGAGAGGACAGCAGACCAGAGGCAGAAGCAGCAACAGGAGAGGATAGCAGACCAGAGGCAGAGGCAGCTGCAGCAGCAGGAGGAGAAGGAGGAGGAGGTGGAGGAATAGAGGATAACAGACCAAAGGCAACAGCAACAGCAGCAGCAGGAGGAGGAGGAGAAGGAGGAGGAGGAGGAGAGGATAACAGACCAGAGGCAGAAGCAGAGGCTGCAGGAGAGGATGCCAGACCAGAGACAGCAGCAGCAGCAGAGGCGGATAAAAGACCAGATGCAGCAGCAGCACTAGAAGCAGCAGTAGTAGCAGAGGCTGGCAGATCTATCACTTCCACTTTAAAAGGTTGGTCAGGAATGTTACAACTTTCACTTAAGGTCTGCCTCCTGCCTCCTTTCCTTTTTTGCTCTGTTTTAGCGGAATCAGAGTGGACCTTGATATCTGTGCGCCTATCAGAGTGAGGGCCCTTGCTTTTACGTGCTGGAGGAGCAGAGGAAGTGCCAGGCCTCTCCCCCATTTGATTTGAGGAGGAAGTTATTGCAAAACTTCTACCCCCCTCAATAGGTGTTGTACTGACTTCAAAATGCTGCATGTTATTACATCTGGCAATCTGCACTTCTTCATTCGCCTTCACATGACCTTGTAAGGGTGCAAGTAAGATATGCTGTCCATTGCACGTTTGTTTTTGTAGCGCTGGCGGTTCAGATCGACCAGATGCGTTTTCCTGTTTCACTTTTGGGGAATTGTGTTGAGAGCATGTACTTGACTTTGACAGTTTTTTCAAGTATCCTCCTCCTGAGGAAGCTATGGTGAAACGAAACAAGAATGAATTAGTGAAAAACGAAGGACGGAAGACAGCAACCTCCACCTGAGCAAACAAGGTTACGATTACCGGCTAATATGGTATGTTTGCGATGATGTTGTCCAGGTCGTCCATGTGAGGCTGTAATCCTAGAGGGATGGGTGACTGCGAGTTCTCTCATACTAACTTTAGCATGATGGAATAATCCTGAATTTTTATATCTATTTAATTCTTGATTTTTAGAATTTGGATGCTTATACCTATGCAGCATAGAAATATGTGGTTGATTTCAGAAATGTGAGAGATTTAAATCTAAAATGTACTGATTGGCCAAGATTACGTACGTGCAATTAAATGATGTTATTCTCATTAGTGTCGTCCATTCATGGGATATAAGACTCATCATCGTTTTCTGCCAGGTCTTGTTGCCATAAGAATGCTATTTCCTATCAGTCCAACTGGACACAAGGTATCATTGGCTGGAAAGGCAGCAAATAAGGGTGCTTGAAAGAAATCTAGGAGTGCAAGGCCTGAAGGGATCTCAAAACTCAGCTTCACACCCTCGTAAGCATCTGAGGGGTAAATAGGTCCAAATCTGCTTGTGGACACCGTGATGTGGGTAGGACTGAAAATGGAGAAACTGGTAGATAGGGGCTTGCTGCTGTTGAGCTGCATATTCTTGATAATCGTCTGTGCAGCAAACTGGGCTACACTCATAAAACAGGAAAATGTGATGAAGTTTGACTTGAAATCATGGGGTAATTTCATTGAATCTCAAAAGAGGAAGGATGAGTAGCATCATTGAATGATAAAAGAGCAAAAGAGGAGATGTAGCATGAACCATCTTATTAAGAATCTGCTTATCTGATCATGACATGTTTTCTGTTCCCAACATATACTCACCAACTGGAAAGACTAGTTTTGTAACGCCAAATGCTCCAGATGTCAACTGTTGTCCCCAAATTGTGAAGCTGACAAGCTTATAGCCAACTTGTTGGGCAGATGAGGAGTCATATCCATTAAACACCATAGAGAAGGGTAAAGGGACATTATGCTCACACTTGCAGTATGGAAAGGATGAGTTGACAACAGCAAGTGGCGGACTAATTGAAGGCCTCGGAATAGAGGGTGGAAGTAACGGAGAGGTTGGTGGCAATGGTGGGGGTGACGGAGGAGGATCAGGAGGTGGAGAGGTTGGGGGTGAAGGAGGAGGAGAGGGTGGAGGAGTAGGTGGACGTGAAGGAGGTGGATATGGAGGAGGGGACGGGGGAGGGCTAGGAGGAGGAGAGGGTGGGGGAGAAGGCGGTGGTACAGGAGGTGGAGAAGGTGGAGGGGACGGTGGGGGCTAGGAGGAAGAGAGGGTGGTGGAGTAGGTGGAGGTGAAGG